>MU669687.1:10628-25122 GCA_026770625.1 Nicotiana glauca
TCAAATATATGATTTTCTCCTAATTCCATACACAAAATCGTGGCTAAAATCCAAGATTATAATTTTCTAGGTTTCCAACTAAAACCCCAATATTTACTATAATTCTCATGCCCTAATCCATACATAATCAATGTATTTAGCTCATAATGGGTGGGAATAACTTACCTTAATATTGTTGATGAAGATCCTCCTTTGAAACCTCCAAAAATTGCCAAATAAAGTGAAGAAAATGAGTGGAATGAACACATCCCGACTTTAAAATAACCCTTCTGCCTTCAGCAATTTTCGCTTCTGCGATGAAATTTCTGCTTCTGCGACTTTCTAACCGCTTATGCGGTTTTGGGCTTGAGGAGGATGACCGCTTCTGCGGTCTGGGGGTCGCTTAAGCGGAACCGCTTCTGCGGTCCCTGGGCCGCTTCTGCGATTTTCCCTTGGGCCTGGCCCCTTCCGCTTCTGCGAGATTTTGACCGCATCTGCGGTCCGGCTTCTACGGTCAAAGAACCGCAGATGCGATTATGACAGAAGCAGCATCCTTCAGCCTTCCAAAATTCCAATTTTTGATCCGTTAACCACCCGGAATCCACCCGAGGCCCCCGGAACTTCAACCAATCATACCAACCAATCCCAAAACACATTACGGACCTGCTCGAGGACTCAAATCACATCAAACAACGCTAAAATAATCGATCGACCTCCAATCCAAACTTTATGAACTTTGAACTTTTCGACTTCTACTTCCGATGTTTAAACCTATCAAATCACGTCCGATTGACTTCAAATTTTGCACACACCTCATATTTGACATTACGGACCAACTCCAACTTTCAGAATTTGATTCTGACCCCGATATCAAAAGTCTACCCCCGGTCAAACTTTCCAAAAACCTTCAACTTTATATCTTTAGCCAAATGGCTTCAAAATGGTCTACGGACCTCCGAATTCACTTCCGATCGCGCCCCCAACTCCACAATCATTACACGGAGCAATTCACAGTCTCGGAATTCCAAACGGACGTTGATAACACCAAAATGCACTTCAAACCAAACTTATGAAATTTCTTCTAAAATACTAACTTCCACAATAGGCGTCAAAACGCTCCAGGGTTATCCAAAACCCACTCCGGGCATACGCCCAAGTCCGAAATCATCATACGAACCTGCTGGAACCTTCAGATCCCGATTCCGAGGTCGTTTACTCAAAATTCCACTCCTAGTTCATTCTTTCAACTTTAAGCTTCGGAAATGAGAATTCTCTTCCCAAATCAACCCCGAACTTCCCGAAATTAAATTCCGACCACGCGTACAAGTCATAATATCTGAAATGAAGCTGTTCATGGCCTCCGATTGCTGAACGGAACACTAGTACTCAAAACGACCGTTCGGATCGTTACACTGCAAATTTTTTAAAAAAAGGGCAAAAATTTTACGTAAAATGATTGCAATCATATCCGACGTCTAAATTATGTGGTTTTGACATACAGAAAAGGAATTACTGTCAAGTTGAAATATTTGATATATTATTAGAATTTCTTAATTGAAGGCATGCAAATGTAATATTCTATTAAATATTTGTTATAACTAGCATGGGATACACGTACAACGCACGTGTTCAAGAACTAGTTAACTTAAAAGCATGAGCAATATTTTTTTAAAATTAAATAGTAATTTTGAGAACCGATTGGAGTTGGATGTTGACTTAGCTTACTATTTTTGAGCTAATTGGTAGTAATTAAGATATGGGCTATAAAATTAAAATGTAGGGATCCTAATTGTTCTTATGCGAAATTTTCCCTTTATTTTTACTCATCTTTTATTAATATTCTCTTCCATTTCTTCTCGGAACAATTTCATATTAAAATAACTGGGTTGCCTACTTTTCAACTTTATTGCTCATATTTCAATTTACAATTGAGTAGCCCAAAAATAATAGGCCCATATCCGAAAAAGGGGCGTTATTTCCGTTTTTTGGGATTCAGAAGCGGGATTTTGTATCTTTCAGCGGAATTTTCTCTCATTCTTTCCATTCTTCTTCACCAAATCTACAAAAATGCGATCTTGCAGTCAATGCAACTCCAAAAACCCTATAAATTGTTCTTCATCTCGAATTAACAGCGAATCAAACACGGAAAGTGGATTTTTTTTGGCTGCAATCAGCGCAATTTTCATTTTGGCTACAATTTTAATTTCAACTTTTTATTCGATGGAGATTTTACCAGTTTACGTTCTTCATAGTGGTGAATGGGAAGAAAATAAGTTTATCAATTTCGTCAGCAATTGTGTAATAATCGAGTCGACATTCAGCTACAATAATTTAGTTGGAGCTATTTCGGAACCGAATAGAATCGATTGTGAGTTAAACACATTGGAGATTAATTTTGTCGCAAAGGATGGTTTGCCACCGAATCCTGATTTACAACGATACAGGTGTTAAGGTGTGTATCGAATTAAAAAAGAAAAAGTTGAATTTCACTGAATACCCGTTGTATCTGACGGTGAAAGAGATTTATGATAATCGTTTAGTTGGTACAAGTTCTAGTGGTTTGGTTGGTACAAGTTCCAATTGTTTGGTTGCTACAAGTTCTGATTGTATAGATGTATCCATAATTGATAGCACTGAGATTATGCCCAATATCGAATTTATTGAAAACACAAAATTTAGTAAAAATACGGGTATAATAGATGATGTGTTGAATGAATTTGTTGAGGAGGATAAAGTTTATAAGGATAAAGAGACAATTGTTAGTGTGATGAAGAACTTAGCTGTACGCGAGAGGTTCCAATTCAAGGTGAAGAGGTCAAGCGCAACAAGGTATGGCAATAGTTGTATATTCTGTTATATATATGTATAAAGTAGTATATATTTGTATATAGGCATTAAAATTAGTATATATCTAGTTATGTTTTTGTATACAAGTGTATTTAGAAATTGAATGATCTTTAATCCTAGGTATCACCTTATGTGTGTGGATGACAGTTGTGCTCAGAGTTTCAAATATTCTGCCTTTTACAAGGCAAACATATTCAAGGTGAGAAGTTACAATAATAATCACACATGCGACTATGGTGAAAGATACTTAACACAACGTCAAGATACTTCGGGTGTAATTGCTAGTATAGTCAAGGACAAGTATGTTAATCCAAAAAAAGTTTACACTACAAATGATATAATAGAGGATATACAAAAGCAATACGGGTTGAAGTGAGCTACATGAAATCATGGAGAGCTAAAGAGATAGCAACGACAATGATAAGAGGGAATTCAAACTATTCATATAAGAAGTTGCCGAGGTATTTGTATATGTTGGAGCATACAAATCCAAGAACGGTTACAAAGTTGCAAAAATCAGAAGATGGATACTTTTTGTATGCATATGTTTCGCTATATGCATCTATCAAGGGTTGGGAGCATTGCAGACCGATAATGGTTATTGACGGGAGTTTTCTGAAAGCAGCATATAAGGGTACCATATTGACTGCTTGCACACAGGATGGAGCCGGTGAGTTGACTGCATCTACCTTGTTTCTACAATTTGTATAGAGTTGTATAATCGTGTATAACTGTGTATAAGATTTGTATAATTGTCTGAATCCTAATATCTATTTTGTATAAACAGGAAAAATCCTTTCACTTACATATGCAATTGTAGATCAGAGAATAACAAATCTTGGGAGTGGTTCTTCGTCCATATAAAGGGTACTTTTGGTGTTAGGGAAGGGATGTGTATAGTTTCAAATAGAAACGAAAGCATCTTCAATGCCACAAAAGCTGTGTACCCAGAAGTACCACATGTTATTTGCATGTTTCACTTGTGGCAGAATGTCAGGCGCACATTCAAGAAATATCACAAACAATTGAAGGATATCTTCTTTGCTTTGGCTAGAGCTTACACGATATAGAAGTTTGACTATCATATGACAGAGATGTGCAAAATTATCTGAGGGTGCAGCCTTACTTGTTCGAAATTGGCTACAAAGGTGGTCTAGGGCATACTCCAAAGTGAGAAGGTCGATGGTAATGACTTCCAATATTGCAGAGTCAACTAAGGCAGCAAACAAAGATGCTAGAGTTACCAATAATGCAATTGCTAGAGTACATGACAAATTTGCTACAATAGTGGAACAACAAAAATAGAAAAAGTTAAATGGAGACATCTACAGAGCATGGCAAAAAGTACGACAAACTCCTTCGGGAAAATCTGATTGCTTCAGACCAAATGACGGTAAAACGAATCAAATATAATGATGCTTGGCACTGCTGACTTGCATTTTACTGCTTATATTAGGATGCATAACTTTGTATAATAATGTATAATGTTCTTTAACTTCTTTTTTTTAAAACTTTTGCAGGTGAGGCCTACTACGGAGCAGTTATATACTGTGCTTGAAGGGGTAAGGTGAAACATAGTGTGCCTTGAAGAGGGAACATGCAGTTGCGGCAAATTTCAAATGGATGAACTTCCATATCCGCATACTTGGGCAGTTTTGAAGAACCAACAGCTAAAACCTAACTAGTATTGCTCTTTTACTACAAGATGGATAACCTCCTTAGAACTTATGAATTTTCAGTGAATTCGATGCCAGATGAGAGTTTATGGGTAATCCTAACAGACGTGCTGGAAGATGTGGTCCTACCACCTAAAGGGAGAAGGAATACAGGAAGCCCAAGAAAGGAAAGACTCAAACCTGCTTCAGAGAAAGAGTCTAAGAGAGTGTTTTCATGTTCTGTGTGTGGACAAAGTGGTCAAAATAGAAAAACATATAGGAATCGACCAAAATAAATAGTTGGAAACATAACACTTCTTATTATATATGTTGTCATGTTGAGTAGTTAAGTTTCACTAACAGAGTTACAAATGTTGAGTAGTTAAGTTTCACAAGCAATTGAGTTGCAAATGTCAATAAAAAATTACAATTTACACTATATATTCCAATTATGTTAAATATGTTTCATTATACATGTTTTGATTATCCAATCATAGTGTGTTTTTGTTTTTAGTGGTGTTAAATATATTGATAGATTGTACAATTGCAAAACAGAACTGCAAACAACCAATGGTATTATATGTATACAGATGTATAAGTGAGAGTATAAGTTTGTATAACTATGTATATTATTGTATACATATGTATAATCCCTGCAACATTAACAAAACAACAACCATAATGAAAATATATAATTTGTTAAAGGACAAAAGTAACTGAAATATTCATTAAAATGTAATTCATTCACAGCCACAATGTGTAATGACTACCACAATTTATACAAAAATAAAAACATCTATAATATCCTTTAAGGCTATCTCACAAGTAGCATAATAGTACTTAAACAAAATTAGGTAACAACTCCTGATACATAGCAAAACTACATTAAAATGCAAAAAGCAGAACGAGTTTCTTGATCGTCCCCTCTTCCTCTTCCTAAAAAGTCTCCCTGTGATTTCATCACCAGTAATTGTACCGGATTGTTCTTTTTTCCTTCCATAATCCCACAACAGAGATCCCCACCTGGTGCGAAGTGTCTCAATGTCAAAATTATCTTTTCGAATTTCCTAGCCAAGGATAAAATACTCAGCAAAGCCAGCAACAAAAGTACCACAATCACTCTAATTAAAAAAAATCAGATTCTCTATACGTTACTGTAAATAGGTACACTAATAGTAAAATAGTAAAACAATTGAGATTAACCTACCATTTGATTTGTTGTGGCACATTATTAACCAGAGTAATCTGTAAAGCATCAGAATGGGATTTATCGGTATATGCACCATTGTTCCAATCAATGCCCTTCTTCTCGACATAAAAATCAGAACTCTTCAAGAAGTAAGGTATCAAAATTACATAAGGTAATACAGCATCCAAAGCAAGTCTATCATTAATAGCTCCATGGTTAGAGTCATAGTTGTGGATGCACCTATCTATAAACGTAAATAACCCCAAAACCCAATGGCCCGCTTTTGCTCTTCCGCGCTTCACATAGATAGGGAATAAGACGTGGTCAACAGTGTGCCACGGTACATTTGCATCACAATAATATCCTCTAATGTACTCTTCTATCTCATTCCCTTCAGGAATCACTGAAGGATCTTGATTCACTTTGAAATCTTTATACAGGCAGTTGATTTTGTTACCAAAGGCAAAGTCGGTTGTAATAAATCGCATGGCAATATTCGGCCTAAAATTTTCACTCTTCCTCAAATAATAAAAGAGGACATCCAAGTGCTGAGACAAAAAATAAAACAAAATAACCATCACTACTAGATTTTTTAAATATACAATTTATATGCTATTATACAGAGTTATACATATTTATACAAGGTTATACAATCTTATACAATCTCATACTGTGATTATACAAAGTTATGTATAAACTATGGGGGTCTCAAACAATAAAGATACGCAACAAATAAAAAAAGGCATTAGAATAGAAAGTTATTAAATACCGTGTCAATCAAAGGTCAACCACAATACGCAAGTGAGTGGAACCAATCCTTCGTGGTCACATGATACGAGGCAAAAGTAAAAGCTTCCGCAAGCATATTTACTTCATCGGTATAAATATTTTTGGCACTTCAAATCACAAAAAATAAAAAGTAATCAAAACTACCTTCATTGACAAGTATAAAATCAGAACATGGAAGCTTAAAGAATGTTAAGATACCTTCGCCTCGTATCCACCCCATTATCAGCAAACGTGCAAAACTCTCTAGCCAATGGTGACAAGGGATTAAAATCATCAATTTCGATTGTGAAAGAATGCTTGATATAAAAAATGATCTTGTGCATCGATCCTAATGCCCCCGAATCAAAAACTGGTAAATATAGAGATTTGGCATATTTTCCCAGTATTTTCTGTTGAACCGACTGTTCAAGAGAAATGTAATCCTCTTCTACGTCTATGATGGATGGTCTGTGAAGAACAATTTGGGACATCTATAGCGCAGCTAAATCTTCATCGCCAATATCATCCTAAAATGCATCACCCTTGGCATCACATGCTACCCCTTAGACAGAGAAAACCAATAATAGAAAACTTTCAAAATAAAGAAAAGAAAAAAAAAGATAAAATGTAGAACGAATACCATGATCAATACCATCAATAACTCCCTCATTTGCTTTGACACCTAAATATGTTTGGTCAGCTAGCGTGTTATCTTGATTCACTTGATTGACAAAGTCAGGAAGAACATCATATTGATAGCTGTAAAATTTGCCGAGACCAGATGTATTCTCATCAGACACGCACTGACGAATCTAATAAAAAATAATAGAAAGAGAAGGCATAACCGTTGAGTGATGATTCAGAAAATGCATAACTGTTGAGTAATTTGGTTTTATTAGTAAAACATTGTGACGACCCAAAGGGTCATCACCGTATTTCTCCCTTTTACCGCGCTTCCAAGGCCTTGAAAACCTTACTTTTACTTGCCTCAATTTGCGTGCACAATCCGGGCGTATAGCCGGAAGGCTTAAATATGAATTTAGTGTGAAAAATGATGAATTTTGATATTAATATGGTTAAAGTTGACTTCGGTCAACATTTTTGGTAAACGGACCCGGACCGGTGATTTGATGGTCCCGGAGGGTCCGTAGGAAAATATGGGACTTGGGCGTATGCCCGGAATCGAATTCCGAGGTGCCAGGCCCGAAAAATGAATTTTTCCATGAAATTGTTTTCCTGAAATTGTTAAGGAAAATAGAAATGAAAATTTATTAAAAGACTATGGTATCGGGCTCGTATTTTTGTTCTGACGCCCAGTACAAGTCTTATATATTGTTTAAGCGCTTTTTGTAAAGTTTGGTCGAAATCGGATGTCGTTTGACGTGTTTCGGACTATAAGTTCCAAATTTGAAAGTTTATGAAACTTAATGAAAATCATGTGTTTTGAGGCTTGATTCTACGTATATGATGTTATTTTGGTGATTTGATCGCGCGAGTAAGTCCGTAGGATGTTTTTGAAGTTATGTGCCTAATTGGTTTGGAGCCGCGAGGGCTCGGGAGAGTTTTGGGTAGGCATCAGATTGCATTTTCTCATTTGTAAAAATTTGGTATCATTCAGCTCTGCAGGCTTCGCATTTTCGAAGCCAGTATTCGCAAATGCGAACTCGCAATTGCGAGCTTCTCATCGCAAATGCGATCTTTCACCTGGGCAGCGATCTTCGCAAATGCGAATGACTGTCCGCAAATGCGGATGTGAACCTTCGCAAATGCGACCAATATTTTGCAAATGCGAACCTCCCAGTATCCTTCAGAGTTCGCAAATGCGAACTCGACTTTGCAATTCCTATATTTGGTCGGGGTTCGCAATTTTGCAATTGCGACATCAGAGACCTACATTTTTCATACTTAGTTGAAATTTCGCCCCATTTCTTCATTCTTTCAACTCAAACACCCCATAGGCGATTTTCCAAGCAAACTTTCTTCTCCAATCCATTTGTAAGTTGATTTTCACTTAATTTATTCAATCTTAAACATCATTATCATGTTTTCATCTTAAAATCAAGGTTTTCCATGGGTGAAAATGGGGATTTTTGGGTAGAACTTAGGTTTTCTTAAAATTGAAAATTTGGACCTCAATTTGAGGTCCGATTTCAAAACAAATCATAGATATGAACTCGTGGGGAACCGAGTTTTGGTTCGAACCTCGGGTTTTGACCACGTGGGCCCGGGTGCATTTTGGGAATTTTGAGTAAAACTTTGGAAAATTCATTTTCATGCATTCAAGTTGATTCAATTAGCATTTGTTGATACATTCAAGTCATTTGTGACTAGATTTGAGCGGTTTGGTGGTGAATTCGAGGGGTAAAGCTATTCTAGAGGATTGAGTTGAGTTTGGAGCATTCGAGGTAAGTGTTTGATCTAACTTTGGCTTGAGGGAATATAATTAGAGTATTATTGATTGCTATTTGCTAAATGATCGAGTACGGTGTATAGGTATGGTGACGGGTATCTATACTCCGGTGTCTAGCATGACCGTGGGGCTTTGTTATTAGTTGTTCTTGGTATATTTGAGATTCTTCCAAGCTAATTAATGAATCCTGCAAAATGTGAAGAGTTGAGGATCAATTGTGAATTTGTGAATTCTTTGGAGCGTTGGCTCGAACGACAAAACACTATTTTAGTAGAAAATGAAAGAATTGGTAAGAAATATGATTAAATCCATTGCCGGGATGACTTGAGTATATTGATTATCTCCCTTTCCGGGATACGTAGTTTATTGTTGTTGTTGCTCCCTTGCCGGGATATTTGGGCTGTTAGTTATACCCTTGCCGGGTTTATACGTTATGTTGTTAAATTTCCCTAATGGGACCTCTTTTGGAGAGATTATTTGTGTTGTTCATTATAATATGGGATCGTGTGGCACGCCGTCCACTTATAAATTATAATATGGGATCGTGTGGCACGCCGTCCACTAATAAAATATGAATTGGGATCGTGTGGCACGCCGTCCACTTGTGAGTCATGAAATGGAATCGTGTGGCGCGCTGACCACTATTACATATATATATATTTTTGGATCGTGTGGCACGCCGTCCACTATGAATTATGAAATGGGATCGTGTGGTGCGCCGTCCACTTATATATGAGTTAAGGTATTGAGGTAGTTTCGTTGTTATATCCGTTGATCTATTTTCACTGTATCTCCCCCAAGCATGCCCCTTCCCCGTTTTAATAGATATCCCCTATCGTTATTTCTGTTACTCTGTATATATATATATATATATATATATATATATATGTCTGCACAGGTTGTTTTAGGTAGGTCCTGTCTAGTCTCGTCACTACTTCACCGGGGTTAGGCCAGGCACTTACCAGCACATGGGGTCGGTTGTGCTGATGCTACACTTCTGTGCTTTTTGCACAAATTACGGTACCGGAGCAAATTTTGGACCACAGCTGTAGCCTATTCGACCGGGAGCTGAATTCAGTCCAGGGACTTCGAGGTAGCCTAGTTGGCGTTCGCAGGCCGGAGTCCTTTTTCTATGTTTAGTTTGTTTTCTTTGTACCGAGACAGACGTTTTGTATTTCCATTTCAAACTTGTTTGTAGCACTCTTTAGTAGTCCGTGAGCTAGTGACATCAGATTTTGGGTAGAGATATGTTTTAAACTTCCGCATTTTTAATTTCATTTTTATTAAACTTAAAGTCTTCCGCTCTTATTTAATTGTCTTTCGTATATTCATATTGTTGAGATTTATCAGAGAATGTTTAAAGTTTTGGCTGGCCTAGCTCCATTAGTAGGTGCCATCACGACTCCCGATGGTGGGAAATCCGGGTCGTGACAAGTTGGTATCAGAGCTCTAGGTTGCCCAGGTCTCGCTACTCACGGACAAACTTGGTAGAGGTTGAGGGATCGGTACGGAGACGTCTGTATTTATCCCAGAGGCTACGGAGTTAGGAAAAGATTCACTTTTATTCTTTCTTATCGTGCGATTTTGTTTCTCAAATACTGATTGTCTTTCTACTCTATTCTTTCGCAGATGGCGAGAACACGTGCTTCCTCTTCTACCGCGCAGCAACCTGAGCCCCCAGCAGTAGCTCCTGCAAGGGGCAGAGGCCGAGGCAGGGGCAGAGCTCAGCCTCAGGCAGTAGTCCCAAAAGTGGAGCCTCATATTGACTATGATGAGGAGGTTCCAGCCCCAGCAGCTCCAGTGGGCCCAGCTCAGGTCCTAGGAGGGGTTATGGTCACCCCAGATCATCAGGATGCTCTAGTTAGATTGGCAGGCTTTATGGAGAGTGTCACTAGAGCGGGTTTGCTGCCAGTAGCACCAGCCATTTCTCAGGCTGGAGGAGGGGTTCAAACTCTTGCTACACGTACTCCGGAGCAGGTAGCTCCCCAAGCTCATGTCCCAGTGGTTCAGCCAGCTGTGGCAGCTCAGCCAGGTATTACATCTCAAGCCGGTGGTGGAGCGGCTATGTCATCGGATGCTTTGTGGAGACTTGATTGGTTCTCCAAGCTCCTCACCACCACTTTTAGCGGCACTTCATCAGAGGATCCACGGGATTTCTTATTCAGCTGTCATGAGATCCTTAGGACCATAGGTATAGTGGAGACCAATGGGGTCGATTTTGCCACCTACCGACTTGCAGGATCCGCCAAGACTTGGTGGAGGGATTTTTGCCTATCTAGACCAGCGGGGTCTCCAGTTTTGACATGGGATCAGTTCGCAGAGTTATTTTTGGAGAAGTTTCTCCCAGTCACTCAGCGGGAGGTGCTTCGCAGGCAGTTTGAGTGCCTCCAGCAGGGCTCCATGATAGTTACACAGTATGAGACTCGATTGTTGACTTGTCACGCCATGCTATTGTGATACTCCTTACAGAGCGAGAGAGGGTTCAGAGATTTTATTGATGGGTTGATTTAGCCGATCCGTCTTCAGATGGCTATGGGAGCTGGTAGTGATATTTCTTTTCAGGAGGCGGCCAATGCGGCCCGCCGAGTTGAGATGGGCCTCGCACGGGGAGGTGGACATGTGTCGGATAAGAGGCCTCGACATTCTGGTAGATTCAGTGGTACCTCGTCTGGAGGTAGGGATTCTTATGGGAGAGGCCATTCACCGAGGCCCTATCAGTCAGCTCTTCAGGTTTCTCATGGTACTTCTGGTGGCCGTGCCTCTCAGTCGCAGTACTCCGACCAGCAACCTTTCAGTTCACCATCAGCACCTATCAGCGCGCCACCACTCCGTTATTCTCAGCAGCCGAGGGCTTGTTACACTTGTGGCGACACGAGACATATTTCTAGGTATTGCCCTGGAGCTTTTGACAGCTCTCATCAGCAGTGTCCTCGCCCCATGATTCAGACAGCATGTGATCCACAGCCCGCCCAACCAGCTAGAGGCGGGGGTAGGGATCATAGAGGTGGAGGTAGAGACCGTAGAGGTGGAGCTCGAACCGGCAGAGGTAGAGGTCAGCCAGCAGCCGATCGTCCTAGGGACATGGTTTAGGGAGGTGGGGCGCAGCCCCGGTGTTATGCTTTGTCAGCCAGGCCAGAGGCTGAGTATTCTGATGCTGTTATTACATGTACTATTCTGGTCTGTGACAGGGATGCTTCAGTGCTATTTGACCCTGGGTCTACGTATTCATATGTGTTATCTTATTTTTTTACCCTACATGGCTTTGCCTAGTGATGCTTTGGGTATTCCTGTATATGTATCTACACCAGTGGGAGATTCTATAGTGGTTAACCGAGTTCATCGTTCCTGTGTGGTAGTATTTGAGGGTCTTGAGACCCGAGTTGATTTATTACTTTTAGACATGGTAGATTTTGATGTTATATTGGGGATGGATTGGTTGTCCCCGTATCTTGCTATCTTGGATTGCCACGCCAAGACAATGACCTTGGCGCTGCCAGATTTGCCGCAATTGGAATGGAGAGGGACCCCAGGACATGCCACCCGCAGTGTTATTTTATATGTTAAGGCTCGACGCATGGTCAAGAAGGGATGTTTAGCTTATTTGGCATATGTTCGCGATTCGAGCACAGAGGTTCCTTCTATTGACTATGTTCCCATTGTTTGGGAGTTCCCAGAGGTTTTTCCTTCAGACCTGCCGGGTATGCCTCCCGACAGGGATATTGATTTCTGTATTGATCTGGCCCTAGGCACGCAACCCATTTCTATTCTGCCATATCTTATGGCACCGCCAAAATTAAAGGAGTTAAAGGACTAGTTGCAAGACTTGCTAGAGAAGGGTTTTATTAGGCCTAGTGTTTCTCCTTGGGGTGCACCGATGCTGTTTGTGAAGAAAAAGGATGGATCGATGAGGATGTGCATTGATTACCAGTAATTGAACAAGGTGACGATAAAGAACAAGTATCAGCTGCCGAGAATTGATTATTTGTTTGACCAGCTTCAGGGTGCGAAGGTGTTTTCAAAGATAGACTTGAGATCTGGCTACCATCAGCTGAGGATTAGGGTGTCTGATGTCCCTAAGACAGCATTTCGCACTCGGTATAGGCATTATGAGTTTTTGGTCATATCATTCGGGTTGACCAATTCCCCAGCAGCATTTATGGAGTTGATGAACCGAGTATTCAGGCCTTATCTAGACTTGTTCGTGATAGTCTTCATTGATGATATTCTTGTGTACTCCCGCAGCCAGGAGGAGCGCGAGCAGCACCTCAGAGTGGTTCTTCAGACTCTGAAGGATAGTGAGTTGTATGCTAAATTCTCGAAGTGCGAGTTCTGGTTGAGTTCAGTTGCATTCCTGGGTCATGTAGTATCAGCAGAGGGTATTCAGGTACACCCAAAGAAGATTGAGGCAGTCAAGAATTGGCCTCGACCAGCTTCAGCGACGGAGATTCGGAGTTTCTTGGGTTTAGCAGGTTATTACCATCGGTTCGTAGAGGGGTTTTCATCTATAACAGCCCCGATGACCAGGTTGACCCAGAAGGGTGCCCATTTCAGGTGGTCAGACAAGTGTGAGGAGAGCTTCCAGAAGCTCAAGACAGCTCTGACTACGGCACCGATACTAGTTTTGCTCACAGGCTCAGGGCCTTATACAGTTTATTGTGATGCTTCCCGTATTGGGCTCGGTGCAGTATTGATGCAGGATGGCAGAGTCATAGCTTATGCTTCGAGGCAATTGAAGATCCACGAGAAGAATTATCCGGTTCATGATTTAGAGTTGGCAGCCATTGTTCATGCTTTGAAGATTTGGAGGCATTATCTATATGGTGTGACGTGTGAGGTGTACACGGATCACAAGAGCCTTCAGTACTTGTTCAAGCAAAAGGAGTTGAATTTGAGGAAGAGGAGGTGGTTGGAGTTGTTGAAGGATTATGATGTTACCATTTTGTACCATCCTGGGAGAGCCAATGTGGTGGCTGATGCATTGAGTAGGAAGTCTGCCAGCAAGGGTAGTCTGGCTTATGTTCCGGTCAGCCAGAGACCGATTGCTTTGGATATTCTGGCTTTGGTCAATCGGCTTGTGATGTTGGACGTTTCGGAGCCTAGCTGAGTATTAGCTTGCACGATCGCTCGTTCTTCATTATTAGAGCGTATCCGTGATCGGCAGTTTGATGATCTTCATTTGTGTGTCCTGAGAGACATTGTGCAGCGTGGAGGTGCCACGAAGGTGACTTTAGATAATAATAGTGTTTTGAGATTGCAGGGGCGAGTTTGTGTGCCCAATGTTGATGGAATTTGAGAGTTTATCTTAGCGGAGGCCCATAGTTCGCGGTATTCTATTCACCCAAGCGCCGCGAAGATGTATCAGGACTTGTGGCAGCATTATTGGTGGCGTAGGATGAAGAAAGATATTGTTGCGTATGTGGCTCGGTGCTTGAATTGTCAGTAGGTCAAGTATGAGCATCAGAGGCCTGGTGGTGTGTTTCAGAGGATTGAGCTTCCCGAGTGGAAGTGGGAGAGGATTACCATGGATTTTGTCACTGGACTTCCGGTGACTCGGAAGAAGTTTGATGCTATTTGGGTCATTATTGATAGGCTGACCAAGTCAGCACATTTCATTCCTGTTGCCACCACCTATTCATCAGAGAGACT
>MU669687.1:29149-41998 GCA_026770625.1 Nicotiana glauca
CACTTACCAGCACATGGGGTCGGTTGTGCTGATGCTACACTTCTGTGCTTTTTGCACAGATTACGGTACCAGAGCAGCCTTTGGACCACAGCAGTAGCCTATTCGACCGGGAGCTGACTTTAGTCCAGGGACTTCGAGGTAGCCTAGCTGGCATTTGCAGGTCGGAGTCCTTTTTCTATGTTTAGTTTTTTTTCTTTGTACCGAGACAGACGTTTTGTATTTCCATTTCAGACTTGTTTGTAGCACTCTTTAGTAGTCCGTGAGTTAGTGACACCAGATTTTGGGTAGAGATATGTTTTAAACTTCCGCATTTTTAATTTCATTTTTATTAAACTTAAAGTCTTCCGCTCTTATTTAATTGTCTTCCGTATATTCATATTGTTGAGATTTATCAGAGAATGTTTAAAGTTTTGGCTGGCCTAGCTCCGTTAGTAGGCGCCATCACGACTCCCGATGGTGGGAAATCCGGGTCATGACAAACATTATCTTAGAATCAGGAACCTCCTTCCTTGTTTGCTTGGTTTCCTTCATATTCAGAAAACTGAACATTTTGTCAAAGGAAGAAATTACATACTGTTGAGTGTTGTAACTGTAGCAGTCAAGTACAACAAAAAACAACAAAAGTAAATCAACACCCATGTTTATAACCAAAAAATCATGTATATACAAAAAGTACCGATAAACTACAGAAAAGCTAAAGCTCCAGTAACTTTCCAATAGCATTCCTCAACTTCTCAACTTTAGCATTCAATAGATCAATGCGCATCGAAGGATCATAACTCGGGTTAGGCTGTCGCTCCGTATTCTAGGGATAAGGTCGTTTAGACTGTTGATCCGTATTCTGAGGATAAGGTCGTTTAGACTATTGCTCCATATTCTAAGGACAAAGTGGAGATATAGAGACAGAATTATCAGTGTGAAATGCAGGCACCTCCCTTGATGCAACATCATCAGCATTAACTTCAAAAAATGTGGCAATGTTCAGAGTTGACATCTCTTCATGAGTAGGGGAAACGTTACTATAGTTCAACTAGAATAAGAAAAACTGGATTACAATAGTGGAAAAAAAATTTATGACATATTCATAAGTATACATACTTACAGAAAAACTGAAATATTATGGTACAAAATGTTTACCTTGTCGATACTAGACATGATCACCCCGCCAGTCTTATCCGCATATTTTGGAGTTTCATTAACATTCCAATTAAGAATGTGTGGCATATTTGTGCCAATGCGAACAGCTAGATGCTTGTCAACCATAGAGCAACACTCCAAAAACATATTTGTAACGCAAGTGGAAAACCTCCGAGCATATACATTGTCAAACAGTCACACTGTCTGTCCCTCATTGTCTTTAAAATATATTCAAATGACTTTTTTCCCCAAGCATATGTCTGATATTGACCACTTCCAATAATATCAAAATCATCTTTGTCGATGCCATGATTATTGGCATCTGAGAATATGAAATAATGGACAAACACCATCAAGACCATCTTGAACGCATCTTCGTCCGACTTCCAGTCCTTTTTCTTAAAGCGATCAAGAAGTTTCCCCCTCGTTATAGTCTTCTTTTCATCTCCTAGAAAATACTCTTTTAGCAACCTATTGACATCTGATTTGTCATAGAAATTGGCGTCATCTTCTATACACTTCAAAACAGTGATAACAACAAACTCTCCAATGCCAAAACGCGGCAAACCACCATTAATTTTAACCCACAACTCCCTTTCCCGCCCTGGATGACTTCCCTCAATAGTATACAATGAATAAGTTGATTTTGAGGAAGGTCCAAGAAGTACCCAAAACAACAAGCACAGAACATTTGAAGCTGCGTGTCAGTCAAACATTGTTTCAAAATGCTATCAATATCAGTCTCGGTATGGAAACTAATTCTATTGTGGAAATGATCAACCGATTGTATATAGAAGTTTCCAACCTTGCATATTGAAGAATAACAAGAAACAAATCAGGAACAAAAACTATACTATAATATTATATAAACATATATAAATTAGTGTAGCAGTACTTGTATAAAGATGTATAAACAGCTGTATAACTTTGTATGAAATAGTATAAGCATGTATAAAATTAATAGCAACACAGGGAATACCTTCAGCTTAGCTTTTCTCTCATTCAATTGGCGGCGAGTAGCTAGCAATCCTTTGTTCTTCGGATATGCAATCAAAACCACTCTCACCATAGTCCTTGATCTTGCTCTTTTTATGCTTAATGACCTCGATCTTTCTCTTTTTTTTAACACTGGGCCTACATCATCTTCATTAACCAAATCAACTTTCAGCTTTTCTTTGGATTTTTCATGTCTCCCACATTTCTTACTCATTATTCTAACAATATTAACCGGAGTAGGAGTATTACTCATTTGCAAATAAGTCATTCAACTTCTCTTTTGTTGTGACTTTTTTATAGGAGCAGGAGACTCAAAATCATCATCATCGAGGGCCTAGACATGCACATTCGCTTAAGAATCAGGGATTGAGGGCAAGTCCCTTAATGATTTAACTGGAGTTGGAGTATTCTTCGTCTACGAATGAGTCATTCGACTGATTTCTTGTTGCGACTTTTTTGGAGGAATAGGAGACTCAAAATCATCATCATCGGTGGCCTAGACATGCACATTTGCTTCAGAATCAGGGCTTGAGGGCAAGTCCCTCAATGTTTTCGCACAATCGAGCATAACACCTTTTCCAGCAACCTTCATACGACCTTTAGAAGCAGGTATTTTTGAACGTATTTTCTACAATAAAATAAACAAAGATTGAACAAAACAAATAAGAGTGAAGGAAAATACAAAAATCAAACCAAAAACAAAGGCCATGAACACAAAGAAGAGGCCAATTTTTCCAATGTAACAAAACTCAAAAAATAAATTCTACCCTAAAACTCGAACTAATAAAGCATGCAAAGTGAAACATCAAGTTTAGGCCCAGAACGAAGATAAAAGGAACACAAAATCGAACGGAAAACACAACAAAATTGTAAAAAAAATATTCAAAACTAGAAAAGCAAAAAAATTAAAAATAAAACAAAATTTAAAACAAAAACTGTAGTAAAAGCATAAAATTAAACGATAATTACCTAAAAATAAGAGTGATGACTCAAAAAATTACTTGAGACCCAACAATGGAGGAAGGTTGCCTTCATACTTCTCTGAGAAAAGTGTGATAAGAAGAGAGAGAAAAAAATTAAAAGCAAAAACCGTTAATAATATTTGTGGGCTACCGGGTGAAAATAAAATTTCAAAACATATACAACCTGGGCTAAACCAGGTTAGGGTTTCAAATGTAGGCTATTTTCGGATGGGCTGTATGGCCAAAGTGATATATGATGTAGCTTTGCTTTTCTTCTTGCCTAAAATCAGGTTAAAATAGCACGGTATAGCCAGTTTTTGGACTCGTCATTCAAAAATAGCTAGTGTTTACCAATTCAATAAAAAATAGCCACTATTTTGCTGCAGCAGAGATCGCTCCAGCATAATATACTGGAGTTTGATGCACCTGTGTATGAACTCCTGCATATTATGCTGGACCGATATATTTTGCTGGCTCCAGTATAATATACTGGAGACTGGAGCACCGGTGGTCCAAACTCCAGTATATTATGCTGGACCAGTATACTTGCTGGAACTCTAGTATGTTATGCTGGAGTTCTAGTGTACTTATGCTGGAACTCCATCATATTATGTTAGAGTTCCAGCATACTTATCTTGAAACTCTAGTATAATATGCTGGAGTTCAAGTACACTTATGATAGAACTCCATCATAATATACTGGCGTATTTTTTTGGATTTTGAACAATGTTTTCACTCAGATTTTTCTTTACATGAAAAGTAGTTAAATTTCAATTACTTTTGAAACTGAGTTACTTTTGAATGACCCGTTGTAAATCTGGCTATTTTTGAATTTCACTCAAAATCAGCAACATCTTCTTTTTAGGCGAAATGGCTTCCTGGCCACTTAAATTTGTCGGTTTTTTTTTAAAGCCGATACATAAACTTATAACTTTTCCATTTGAACACTCGAACTCGTTTTTTCCATAACTAATAAATACATTTGACCATTGACCATGTGCACATGTATTACACATACACATACGTGTCCATCCAGTCAGCAAATGACTAATGGATGTCTTACACGTAAGTGCGAAAAGTCAAGCAGTAACTCCTTCTCTTTGACTGCTTTAGCATTCTTCTTCATCAACCATTCAAGCTAATTCCAACACCCCTAGCAACAGAAGAACGCCTACCTCTGCTCCTTTTTCTTCCCTTCACCACACAACACTCCGCCTGATAAATTTTGGAACTTAACTCTAGTCCTAGGGTTAAAGCATTATCTATCATGTTCATTTGACCAAAGCCTGTGGTTGTATTTTTGGGTGGTGGAATAATCATCATCGATGTTGAGTTGGAGCCACTAAGGACGTCGTGCCAGTAGAATTTGAAATGGCTAGAGTTTTTCCTTTTTTAGACCCATAGATTTTCTTTTTATGGATTTTCCAAAAATGTGTTCTTCTTCCAACTCTCATAGTTGAAAGATGCCATTATTGGGTTCAAGGAGTTCAACGAACTTGGAAGGGGAAGTTATGGGAAAGTTCAAAACTTAGTTTCAACTCTACAATGACAAAATATACAACTTTCCACCATTTTCAGGATCTGAAAAATAAAAAAAAAATTGAAAATGGAGCTTCAGATTTTTAAAAATGGAGGAATGGGGTATTTTGTACTGTTGAGCGTTGGGATGGGGGGTTTCACGCTCCTGTGCGTCGTGTTCCTCACGCGGGCTGCTGATTAGGATCAACTGACGCCACATGGGCAAGGTCAATGGTCAAATGTATTTATTATTTGTGGAAAATATGAGTTCTAGTGTTCAAATGGGAAAGTTATAAGTTTATGTAACGGCTTTAAAAAACCCGACAAGTTTATGTGGCCAAAAAGCCATTTCGCCTTCTTTTTACTCCAAATTATCTACATAATCCCCACAAACCTCTTTTTTATTTTTATTTTTTACTATACCAATACTTCCATAACCCTCCTATAAATTCATAACAAAGAGTATTGGAAATGAGTTACAAAAGAAAAAGGAGGAGAATCGAATTCCCATAAACTCTTCCGTTAACTTTTTTGGGTTTTCTTTAGTACAAGAACAAAAACAAGGTCCCTGCAATTGTAAACACACTCTTCTTCGCCATTCTATCAAAATCATATCCAACTTCCTAGACAAATCTTTTATTAGTGTCGCGTTTTCTTCATCGTATTCATCATCAATTAACGTCAAGGCAGCATACGGCTAAAGTGGGCTTATGGAAAACAATGGAGGACCCTTTGCACAAGAATCTTTTTTTTATAAGGGAATGGAAAGGATATGTATGTTTGTAGATTTATCTCAAGCTGCAAGCTTTAAATTATATTTACGTAACCAGTGATCAAAGTTATGAGATTTAATGAGAAAGGGAACGTCGGTATATGAAAAAAAAAAAAAAATACCGAATGATACTCATCAAGAGTGGAAAAACGCATTGATAAAGAAGGGAAGATGGGGTGTAAAAGAAATAAATGACAAATAGTTAAAAAAAATGAAGCTTAAATCTTTTAGAAAATTCAATTTTTAATTTAAGGTGATTTAAGCAATCTGAGCTATCAATGATTTTATATTTATCCCACATATAACATGCTTTTGGGTCCTAAACTACCCGAACAATAGCATAATAGTAGCTACGCTCGGACTCTCGTCACCTCATGCGCACGTAGCCCCCACAACTAGGAGCATATAATCAATTTAACTCACCTATAGGGTAATTTCCCCCTCACAGAATTGGAAAGGAGACTCACCTCGCTCCGAAGACTCGCACCCGGCATTCTACATCCTTCCGAAGGCTTGAACCAACGCATAACGCACCAAAACTAGCCAATGATCATACAAATCCATTAATATATGCTCAACTATACCTTACAACTCAATTTATAACAATTCCTAACCCCGAACGAAAAGTTGACCAAAATTCCCTCGGGCCCACGTACCCGAAATCCGAAATATTTCGAAGATAAAGGTTACCCATGACCTTAGGAACTTAAATATAAAATTTTTCTCTTAATCCCATACTCAAAATCGTGGCTAAAATCCAAAATTATAATTTTCTAGGTTTTCAACCAAAACCTCAATTTTTATACTAATTTCCATGCTTAATCTCATACATAATCAATGTATTTAGCTTATAATAGGTAGGGATAACATACCTTAATCCTTGATGACAAAAATCCCTTCTTGAAGCATCCCCAAATCGCCCCAAGCCAAGAAAATATGAGAGAAATGAACCAAATCCGACCTTTAAAATTATGCTTCTGCCTCAGCAATTTTCGCTTTTGCGATGGAATTTCCGCTTCTGCGGATGTCGCTTCTGCGACTTTCTAACCGCTTCTGCGGTTTTGGGCTTAAGGTGGCTGATCGCTTCTGCGGTCTAGGGGCCGCTTAAGCGGAACCACTTCTGCGGTCCCTAGGCCACTTCTGCGATTTTCCTTAGGCCTGGCCCCTTCCGCTTCTTCGATATTTTGACCGCATCTGCGGTCACGCTTCTGCGGTCCAAGAACCGCAGATGTGGTTATGACAGAAGCAGCACCCTTCAGCCTTCCAACAATTCCATTTTAGATCCGTTAACCACCCGGAATCCACCCGAGGCCCTCGGGACCCCAACCAATCATACCAACCAATCCCAAAACACATTACGGACCTGCTCGAGGCCTCTCATCATATCAAACAACACCAAAATCACGAATTACACCTCAATTCAAGCTTTATGAACTTTGAAGTTTCCAACTTCTATTTTCGATGCCGAAACCTATCAAATCACGTCCGATTGACTTCAGATTTTGCACACCAGTCATATTTGACATTACAGACCTATTCCAACTTCCGGAATTTGATTCCGACCCCGATATCTAAAAGTTAACCCCCCGGTCAAACTCTTCAAAAACCTTCAACTTTCTATCTTTAGCCAAATGGCTTCAAAATGGTCTACAGGCCTCCGAATTCACTTCCGATCGCGCCCCCAACTCCAAAATCACTATACGGAGCTATTCACAGTCTCGGAATTCCAAACGAACGTTGATAACACCGATATGCACTTCAAACCAAACTTATGAAATCTCTTCTAAAATACTAACTTCCACAATAGGCGTCAAAACACTCCAGGTTTATCCAAAACCCACTCCGGGCATATGCCCAAGTCCGAAATCATCATACGAACTTGCTGGAACCTTCAGATCTCGATTCCGAGGTCATTTACTCAAAATTCCAATCCTAGTTCATTCTTTCAACTTTAAGCTTCCGAAATGGGACTTCTCTTCCCAATTCAACTCTGGACTTCTCGAAATTCAATTCCGACCACGCGTACAAGTCATAATGCCTAAAATGAAGCTGTTCATGGCCTCCGACTGTTGAACGGAGCGCTAGTACTCAAAACGATCGGTCGGGTCGTTACATTCTCTCTCACTTAAACATACGTTCGTCCTCGAACGTGCTGAGAACTGTGCTGGAGTAGTCTGAAATCACTGTTTAGCACCTCACGCACCTTCCCGTGCTACCACAACTTAGCTGAGAACATAAGCTCGATAAATTCTAAAAAATGTTCCCTTTTACTCAAGAAAATAAGCCTTAGAGCCTGATTCCAACATCCAGAATCCTATGCTAGGCCTGCTTCCGACATACGATCGCCATATCAATCACTACACGCTGTACTCAAACATAACCGCATCACTTTGCCGAATTCTTACTTTGCAACACTAAATCCACAGGACCACAATAATATTCTCCGATCCACTTAGCCAAAATCCTACTGATCCGATGCTCCCACTGCACCCCCTGACATAAACAGGTTACTCCAACCTTTACCATACTGCTACGACGAAAGAGACGTACCGACATTCATAATCAATCGCCGAGTCAACAAAACATTAGGTCTACACTCTTGACAAGGCCCTTACCTCATTCTGAACCCAATAATGGTCTTATTTCTGTAACACACCTCGTATAGCTGGATTGCACAGAATCCTAGATCAAGGGATCTACTCTCATCCGATACAACTGCTCAAGCAATAAGCCACCTTAGAAATTATTAAAATCTCATATGATGCTACCATGCACCAATAGGCCACCAATCCGAACACAACACAAATAGGAAATTGAATTCTGGACAGAATTAACTAAACCTCGCACCCACGCGGACTTCTCCTAGAAATATAGGAAGCGAAACACACAAAGAAATAGCATATAGAAAACTAGACTCGACATAACACTGTTGCGGCGTGCAACCCGATCAAAATAACATACCCATGGCGGCGTGCCGCCCGATCCATAAATAGATCTCACAGAAGGAGATTGCACTTGGAGCTAAATCTGCTCATTACAACAAAACATNCCTGGAATAGCTGATGGCAAAATAATACCCCGATCGTTCCTCCATAGGGAACGCTCGCTGAAACGAACACAACTGGCCTGATATAAAGACATGTTCACATATATAACTTGATACATCGATCTAAAGCCGATTTCTGATTGCACCAACTTGGCGAATAACCTTTCAAAGGTTCATAGTAACTCTCTTTCCTCATGACACATAAGAACAACCGTCATAACCGGAGCAACCTCCCCAGTTCATAACCCAATAAATAAAGTGCCCTCCAGGCATAGTTTCTCAAACAAATGTTATTGCCACAATCCTCATACTTGCTCAAATCTTTAGTCAATCAGGTGACTACATGCCACACTTACACAATCTTCCCATGGGACACTGTGATGACCCGGCCCGTTGCCACGTGAGTTACCACCCCATTTTTCCCTTATTGTGTTGATTCATGTTTCAATATCAGTATTATATTTGATCGGGTGTAATTGAATTGGTTTTGGTTGAAAATGAGGCACATAGCCTCTTAGAAGAAAGCTTGTTTTAGAAAAGTCAACCGGAAGTTGATAATATGGTTAGAGGGCTCGGATGTGAATTCTGGTGGTTCGGTTAGCTTTGGGGGATGATTTGTGACTTAGGAGTGCGATCAGAATCAAATTTGGAGGTCCGGTGTAGAATTATGCTTGAATTGGCGAAGTTGGAATTTTGGCGAATTCCGGTTGGTTGTGAGATTTTGATTCGAGGGTCCAAATGAAATTCCGAGAGTTGCAGTAGCTTCGTTAGGTGATTTTGGATATGTCTGCAAATTTTGAGGTCATTCAGACGTCGTTTGGTCGGGTTTTTGATGGAATGTGTGATTCAGAAGTTTTAGTTAAACTTAGGCTTGAATCCGTCGAGATTTAATGATTTTTGTGTTAATAGACGCGTTTTGATGATTGGAACAAGTTTGTATGATGCTTTGGAGTAGGTTGATGTTTTTGGTTGGGG
This sequence comes from Nicotiana glauca, assembly GCA_026770625.1. NCBI lineage: Eukaryota > Viridiplantae > Streptophyta > Magnoliopsida > Solanales > Solanaceae > Nicotiana > Nicotiana glauca. Next base: position 38,556 of record MU669687.1, read on the forward strand.
TCCCGGGGGCCTCGGGATGATGTCGAATGGTTAAACGGAGGTTTTGAACTTGGAAGTGTTGCAGATTTTTGACCCAGCTGTTGCAGACCAATTTGGTCTTCGCGTTCGCGTCAGCTGGAACGCGTTCGCGTAAGGGTAATAATTAGTGCATCTCGTTCGTGTGGAAGTGCCTTGCGTTCGCGTAAGAGGGGCATGGGGCCCTGCCTAGATTGTTCAATGCGTTCGCGACATTGAGATCGCGTTCGCGTAAGTAAGAGAATTTGTGCATTACGTTCGCGTATCAGGTAATGCGTTCGCGTAGTTGGAGGATTTAAGTCATCGCGTTTGCGTACTGGAAGACGCATTCGCGTAGAGTAAATTTGTGGTCAACATTTTCTGGTCATCGCGAACGTGGGGGTTTTGGCCGCGTTCGCGTAGGGTAAAACCTGGGCGTGAGAAGGGCTTTTAATTGGCATTTCATCCGCGACTTGGGTTTATTTTCCACCATTTTTGAGCAAGCTTGGGAGCTTTTGGTGAGGAATTAAGAGGGTTTCGACTGGGAATCGATTTATGAGTTAAAAACATGATTATATTGAAGATTCATCCTTGAAATCTCTGAAATTTGGGTCGAAATTGAAGAAACTAGGGCTTGGTTTTGGAATGTAAAAAAATTGGAATTTGAAGGGGCATTTGAACTCCGATTTTGATAAATTTTATATGTACGGACTCGTGGCGAGACGAGGATTCCGGAAATGTGAATTTCGTAATTTTTCGAGAAGCGGGCCTGGGGCTCAGGTTTTGCTAGTTTCGAGAGTTTTGTCATATTTCGATCGTTTTCGATTGGGTGTTGTCCCATTAGCATATTATAATGTATTTCTTATGATTTTGGTTAGATTTGACGTGCGTGGAATCCGGTTTGAGGGGCAAAGGCATCGCGGGCTAAAGTTTTCGCCGGTTCGAGGTGAGTAATACTTGTGAATGATATCCTGAGGGTTTGAAACCCCGGATTTGCACATCATAGTGCTGTATTGTGGTGACTTGCACGCCATGTATGAGCGTGGGGTAGAGCACCGTTGGGGATTGTGACTTGGTCCGTCCCGGTTGTTGATTTTTTACTGCGTGATTGATTGAAAACTGCTTGATGCTATCATGATTTGGGATGATTGTCATGTTTTGGGCTTCGTGCCGATTATTTAAATCCTTCAGGGATTGATATCACTATTTTTGCATTACGTTGCATATTATTTGATCTCAGTCCAAGGTTCTAAATATTGTTTTGCAAACTCAGCCATCTTTCTAAGATTTGAAAAATTAAATGATATTTTTCTGACGTTTTGAGCTGAGAACTGCTATTTTACTATTGCCCAAGGGGCTTATGTGCATTACTGGACTGAGCATGGATCGGGCTGCGCACCGCAGCAGTGTTATGTGTGCATTTCTAGACTGAGATATGGATCGGGCTGCACGCCGTAGCCGTATATACATATACATGCATGAATCGGACTGCACGCCGCAGTAGTATATTATGTGGATCGGACTGCATGCCGCGGTGATATATTATGTGGAACGGACTGCACACCGCAGTGATATATTATGTGGATCGGACTGCACGCCGCAGTATTATAGCGCGTGGGCTGTAGGAGCCCCTCCGGAGTCTGTACACACACCCAGTGAGCGCAGGGTACCCAAATGGATCGGGCTGCACGCCGTAGCGGTCATGCGCATTGCATTGTATTCATGCATTGGTTTCTGTTTGTACTACGTGGCATGACATATAGCACTCATATATTATTGGCATACCTGTACTACTTGCCTGGTTGACCAGATACCCTGGTGTTATTCGTTTAATAGAGTGTTGTGCCCGAGTGGCTAATTTGTGTGCGGACTTGCACTACTTGATATTGTATGAATGTGCTTAACTGTTAAAAATAGAAGAAAGAGATGTTTTCAAAAGAGGTTTTAAACTGAGCCATATGTTTTATAAAGGATTTTCATGGAACTACTGTTGTCTAAAAGGTGTTGTACTGTATTTTATAGCATAATGTAGTGCTCTTACTTGGTTTCTTTCTTCTCAGCATTATTATTCTTATTACCGCTGAGTTGGAAGTAATCACTTTACTCCCTGCATCATGTGTGCAGATTCAGGTATTTTGGGAGCTTAGCTGAGCCAGTCGCTGCTTCAGAGTTTATTTGGAGTTGTCGAGGTAGCTGCCTGACGTTCGCAGGACCCGACTCCTTCCCTATATCTTTATTATTTTCCGCAGTTTTGATCATTTGTAGTATGGAGTTTTATTACTCTGTATTGTTAGAGGCTTTAGACTCATGACCCCCAGGTCTTTGGGAGATTATCCAGTTTGGTTTCTATCTATCAGTTAAGATTTTAGCTTTATTGTCGATAATGATATTCAATTAACTGATTTTGAGCTTCATGCTCGGGTTGAGAGTGTAAATGGTCGGGCTTTCCTAGCAGTTGTGTTGGGCGCCATCACGATCGGGATTTGGGGTTGTGACAAGTTGGTATCAGAGCCTAGGTTACTAGGCCTCATGAGTCATGAGCCGGTTAGTAGAGTCTCGCGGATCGGTACGGAGATGTCTGTATTTATCCTCGAGAGGCTGCAGAACCTTTAGGAAAACTTCACTTTCTTGGAATTCCTATCGTGCGTACTTGATTCAGCTTGAGATATAACTCTTGAAATTCCTTCCACACATCTGTATGTGCACATGAGCGCTTGGTATTATAAGTGCCCTAATGGCTTGTGATTCCCCGTCGAGTGGCAAGATGTGAATTCTATGAGCTGATGTTAGGCCAGTCTGGAGTGCTTGAGGCCGGATCTTTGCTTATGGCTTGAGCATCGAGGTGATAATTTTGCGAGCTGGTATTATGAATTTATATGATCAGTATTGTCCCTAATTGTGGAAATGGAGGCTTGTTAATGGATGAACTGTTAGGTGTTCGATTCCTATTGTGATCTGTTGTGTAGCCCCAAGTTATAGGCGCGTGAAGAATAGTTTCGTATCTCTTAGTTGGAAAGTTGAGTGCAATACTTGCGGCAGTATGAGTTCAGACTCAGGGAGACTAAATTGGCTGTATAACGTATATGATGGTGGAAGGCATGCTGAAATACTGAATTGAGGCGAAGCAAGTGGAATATCTCCTACGGGGTGTCCTTAGGTGGTATGATCCTTATGTGAAATTGGAAGGTATTTTATATGTGTTATGATTCGAATAGGTGCAACGCATGTCCATGTATCAATGTTGATAATATAATACATGTAGTATTGAGATTAATGTTGTTGATATACTTTGTGATGCTTTGTCAAGTTGTGGGCGTGTTGTTAGGATGGTTTTGGTGATTCTCTGGCAGGTGGATAGGCTCAATTACAAAGGAAACTCTGCCGAAATTTTTGAAAAATTTGGGGACTTAGTATAAATTTTGTTGCCTAGAGTGGGCTTAACTGTTGCG
>MU669687.1:61228-73618 GCA_026770625.1 Nicotiana glauca
CAAAACTAGCCAATGATCATACAAATCCATTAATATATGCTCAACTATACCTTACAACTCAATTTATAACAATTCCAAACCCCGAACGAAAAGTTGACCAAAATGCCCTCGGGCATACGTACCCGAAATCCGAAATATTTCGAAGATAAAGGTTACCCATGACCTTAGGAACTTAAATATAAAAATTTTCTCCTAATCCCATACTCAAAATCGTTGCTAAAATCTAAAGTTATAATTTTTTAGGTTTTCAACCAAAACCTCAATTTTTATACTAATTTCCATTCTTAATCTCATACATAATCAATGTATTTAGCTTATAATAGGTAGGGATAACATACCTTAATCCTTGATGACAAAAATCCCTTCTTGAAGCATCTCCAAATCGCCCCAAGCCAAGAAAATATGAGAGAAATGAACCAAATCCGACCTTTAAAATGATGCTTCTGCCTCAGCAATTTTCGCTTCTGCGGATGTCGCTTCTGCGACTTTCTAACCGCTTATGCGGTTTTGGGCTTGAGGGGGCTGACCGCTTCTGCGGTCCCTGGGCCGCTTCTGCGATTTTCCTTGGGCCTGGCCCCTTCCGCTTCTGCGATATTTCGACCGCATCTGCGGTCACGCTTCTGCGGTCCAAGAACCGCAGATGCGGTTATGACAAAAGCAGCACCCTTCAGCCTTCCAACAATTCCATTTTCGATCTATTAACCACCCGGAATCCACCCGAGGCCCTCGGGACCCCAACCAATCATACCAACAAATCCCAAAACACATTACGGACCTGCTCGAGGCCTCTCATCATATGAAACAACACCAAAATCACGAATTACACCTCAATTCAAGCTTTATGAACTTTGAAGTTTCCAACTTCTATTTTCGATGCCGAAACCTATCAAATCACGTCCGATTGACTTCAAATTTTGCACACCAGTCATATTTGATATTACAGACCTACTCCAACTTTCGGAATTTGATTCCGACCCCGATATCAAAAAGTCAACCCCCCGGTCAAACTCTCCAAAAACCTTCAACTTTCTATCTTTAGCCAAATGGCTTCAAAATGGCCTACGGACCTTCGAATTCACTTCCGATCACGCCCCCAACTCCAAAATCACTATACGGAGCTATTCACGGTCTCAAAATTCCAAACGAACGTTGATAACACTGATATGCACTTCAAATCAAATTTATGACATCTCTTCTAAAATACTAACTTCCACAATAGGCGTCAAAATGCTCCTGGGTTATCCAAAACCCACTCCGGGCATATGCCCAAGTTCGAAATCATCATACGAACCTGTTGGAACCTTTAGATCCCAATTCCGAGGTCGTTTACTTAAAATTCTAATCCTAGTTCATTGTTTCAACTTTAAGCTTCCGAAATGGAACTTCTCTTCCCAATTCAACTCTGGACTTCTCGAAATTCAATTCCGACAACGCGTACAAGTCATAATGCCTGAAATGAAGCTGTTCATGGCCTCCGACTGCTGAACGGAGCGTTAATACTCAAAACGACCGGTCTGGTCATTACAGTACTAGTGGGAGATTGATTAGTCTGCATCGTAGTAGACTTCTTCTACTACTTTGGATGCTTTAATGTATGCTCGCACTTGGTTATGGAACGAAATAAATGGTAAGTGATTTTTCCAATGACTTGTAAAATAATATTAATAGTGATTTTTAACTTTTAATACTATATATGTTTCTTTTTAGGTTTGGCTTCAACGGTCGATAAAGTTTCATGTCCAACATTACTTGACGAAAAGGAAGAGCCGGCTTCAAGTTGGCTTACTAGTTGATAGAAGACGAAGAGAATGTCATTTGTTGATACAATTTCTTTTTGATTCAAGTTGCCTTACTGTAGTTTGTTGATACAATTTCTTGTGGTTTTGTAATTTGAATTTGATAGATTTTGTTGAGTATAGACCTTGCTGTTCAGATTTTGTGGCTTACTGTAATTTGTTGATACAATGGGCCATTGTGAATGAAGCAGCTGTGGCATTTATTAGTGGTGAAAGAAGATGATTGTTACGAGCAGTGAACTATTTGCTTAGACAAACATTCATTCGAGGAAGAAATAACATACATGTCCTGTTCTCATTTTTGTCACTCCAATTGCCTACTGAAGTGCTTCGAAAAGAAAGCTTCTTTCCCTTTGCGTCATTTCCATTGCTAACTATATTCAGCCAAATTTAGAATTTAAGGTTCAAACTTTTAGTTTTTTTTTTCAATGTATTATTGTAAATTTTTAGATTTAAAATTTAATATTTGTTTAAAATTGTAATCAGTTTTGTACAAAAGCTACATCTGACTCTAGTGCATTTATAAGGTCCTTAGAATACTTTGGGGTTCTTAAATTTCGAGATTTTAGTTTCTTGAATTCTGTAGTTTTCAAGGGTTTAAGAATTGTGTGTACTGATTGCTACCGCATTGTCCTAATGATCAGGTTGGTGATCTTTTTTTCACGATTAAAACATATGTTACTGTTAAACATTGGTTAATTGACAGCTGAGGCGTTGGTATTATTCTGGAAATCTACAGAAAAAAATAAGATTTTATTGTAATATACTTGAAATTGTAATAGAAATTGGAAGAAAAGAGAGTAGAATAGGTGTTCTTTATTGAATTGTAGTAGAATTGAAATTATTACAATGAATACCTATATTCAAGCTACAAGAACACCATTGTTACACCTGAAAAGAAGGAGAAGAGAAAGTGTTTAGAATTTGGGAAAGAAGAGAGAGAGAGAGAGAGAGAGAGAGATAGAGTTGGTTGAGAAATGTAACTGAATTTACCAGAATTTGTCTGCTTATTCCTTCTTCCTTCATTGTAATATACTTCTTCTTCAGGAATTATTAAATGGGTTGTTATCTTCGTTGGCCCAATGATTATAAGCCCAATCGACTCAATGAGCCCAAACCTAGAGTCCAGTCCACTAGGCATTAACCCAATATAGAAATAACCCTCAATATAGAAATAGGCTCCTTATCTAGAATCCTCCGTCTTCAGACATTACAATCCCTACCTCTTCAAGAACGACCTTGTCCTCAAGGTCTTTGTTGAGCAACAAACTCAGGGAATCTGTTTTTGATATAGCTCCAATCCTCCCAAGTGGCATCTTCCTCTCTTAAATTTGCCCAATGAATCAGAACCTTCACTTGCACCCCATTATTTTCCTTCACCATACGCTGTTGAAGGATGGCTACAGGTTGAATCAAGATTTCTCCTTCGTTATCGCAGATTGGTGGCTGAGGCTGTGGAATAATGGATGGACCAACACGCTTCTTCAACTGAGAGATGTGGAAGACCGGATGCAGCTGGGACCCTTCAGGAAGCTCTAATCGGTAAGCTACTGTTTCGATTTTTTTGCATGACCTTATAAGGTCCATAAAAGCGAGCACATAACTTGACATTTCTCCTGACATCTATGGAAGACTGTCGATATGGTTGGAGTTTAAGGTAGACTAGATCTCCAATCTCTAATACTCGGTCAGATCTTAGCTTGTCAGCGTAGAACTTCATCCTCGATTGAGCATGCGTCAAATTGTCCCTTAAGGACTGTAACATCTGTTGCCTCTGGGCTAAATGCTCATGAGCTGACTGATGACCAGTCTGGGGCAAGGACCCCAATGGAAGTTGTAGTGGAATATACCCATAGAGTGCCTGAAAAGGTGTAGTCTTGGGGGAGTTATGATAGTTGGTGTTGTACCACCATTCCGCCAAATGTAGCCATTTACCCCATTGCTTAGGATTATTGAAGACCATAGCTCGCAAATAATTTTCCATGCACCTGTTAAGTCGCTCAGTCTGTCCATCAGATTAAGGGTGGTAAGCAGTGCTCATGTTGAGCTTAGTGCCCAAGGCTTTGAAAAGATGTTGCCAGAATTGGCTGGTGGAGACAGCATTTCTGTCCGAGACAATAGTCCTTGGCAATCCATGTAACCTGTAGATTTCCTTGAGAAACAATTCAGCCACATCTGGGGCTGTATAGGGGTGTTTGAGTGCCAGAAAATGCCCATACTTAGTTAGTCTATCCACCACTACCAAGGCTGCATTTTTGTGCCCATAAATGGGTAAACCTTCTACAAAGTCTATTGAGATGTCTTGCCAAGCCTGTGTAGGTATAGGAAGGGGTTGTAGAAGCCCAGGTAGATGAATGTTCACTGATTTAAATCTTTGACACACATCACACTTACTTACCCATTTACAAACCTCTGCCTTCATGTTTGGCCAATAGAACATAGACTGTATTCTTCTGTAGGTGCCCTGTTGGCCTGAGTGTCCTCCAATAGGTGACTGATGCAAAGCCTCCAAAATCTTGTGTTTCAATGTAGTGCTTCTTCCAATGTATATCTTGTGTTTATACCGTATGAAGGAAGAAGGAATAAGCAGACAAATTCTGGTAAATTCAGTTACATTTCTCAACCAACTCTCTCTCTCTCTCTCTCTCTCTCTCTCCTTTCCCAAATTCTAACCACTTTCTCTTCTCCTTCTTTCAGGTGTAACAACGGCATTCTTGTAGCTTGAATATAGGCATTCATTGTAACAATTTCAATTCTACTACAATTCAATAAAGAACACCTATTCTACTCAATTGATAAGAGAAAAACCAAGACTCAACCCTCCCATTTAGATGAAGAACTGCAGTATCTAATTTCTGTTGTGGTTCAATTATTCGATTATAATGGAAGTACCTTTCACATTTCGCAGCCAAGACCTGGGATCTCCATCTTCAAAATAAGGGCAGTCCACTTTAGCAGCTGTATTATTTGGGTAGAATTTCCCAGAAGAATTCTCCTATGGTTCCATCATCCTCATCCTGTTGCTAGATCCATCCATTTGATGAACCTCAGCTGGAGCACTGCCAAGGATTCCATCTTTGCTCACGAACAGCTTGTCCATCATGATATCAAATTTATGATTTAGATCATCCATTTTAGAATCAGTAGATTCTAATTTTTTATTTGTTTCTGCCATGTAATTGTGTAACTGGGTGTCCAGTTTTTTAACATTTTCTTCTGTGGATTTGGCTCGAGTTTCTGGTTCTGTCATGGTGCCAGGATTCAGCTCTGATACCAATTGTAATATACTTGAAATTGTAATAGAAATTTGAAGAAAAGAGAGTAGAATAGGTGTTCTTTATTGAATTGTAGTAGAATTAAAATTGTTACAATGAATGCCTATATTCAAGCTACAAGAACGCCATTGTTACACCTGAAAGAAGGAGAAGAGAAAGTGGTTAGAATTTGGGAAAGAAGAGAGAGAGAGAGAGAGAGAGAGAGAGAGAGAGAGAGAGAGAGAGTTGGTTGAGAAATGTAACTGAATTTACCAGAATTTGTCTGCTTATTCCTTCTTCCTTCATTGTAATATACTTCTTCTTCAGGAATTATTAAATGGGTTGTTATCTTTGTTGGCCCAATGATTATAAGCCCAATCGACTCAATGAGCCCAAACCTAGAGTTCAGTCCACTAGGCATTAACCTAATATAGAAATAGGCTCCTTATCTAGAATCCTCCGTCTTCAGACATTACATATATATAAATGAGATGTAATTTATTTGATACTATGTATTTTTTATCTCTCCCTTTTTTCTCTTCCATCTTTCTTTCTTCCTTGCTTCCCTCTTCTTCTTTTCTTGCCTTTTCTGAGCCGTGGGTCTATTGAAAACAGCCTCTCTACCTGCAATAGGTAGGGGTAAGGTATGCGTACAAACTACCCTACCCAGACCCCACATGTTGGGACCAAACTGGATTTGTTTTTGTTGTTATAAATGAGATATAATCCCTTTCTTGTGCACTGAAAAGCAATGACAAGTAAAAAGGCTACTTCAAAAAAGCTAAGAATATGAAAGAGAGAGAGAGAACAACTTGGATATAATTAATTGTTTTGTTAAAAAAAATCATATTTAAGTCTAGCTTTTTGAAAAAGAGAGAATTTTTATTAAAAAACATTTGCAGGATGGGGCGGGTGAATGCGATTTTAAATCCTATACGAAGCGGGGTAAGTTTAAATTACGCGGGTTCAGACAAAATCTGCCCCGCTCCGTGCTGCACCACCTGCCATTCCTAATGAGATTATATGAGAAAGGGAATATCGCTATATGAAAAAAAAAATACTGAATGATACTCATCAGAAGTGGAAAAAGGCATTGATAAAGAAGGGAACGTGGGTGTAAAAGAAATAAATGACAAATAGTTAAAAAAATAACATTGTGAGCACGTGATTTTTGCCGTACATGAAATACTCCTACAAAATTCAAGAAAAATAGATTTTTCCTTAATTATTTAGCATTTTAGGGATTTTTATTTAATTATTTGCATTTCTTGCATGTTTAAATCATGAAAAATACCAAAATATCATGCATTGCATTTAGGATTTATTAATTAATTATTTATTCTATTAAAAATAAAAATCACAAAAATAGTCAATTTCTACGTCTTTTTCTTTTTATTGATTTTTTCTCTTTTAATTTAGGATTAAAGTAGCTTTTATAATTTTTAAATTAGTTTAATTTCACATTTTAGATAATTTAGAATTTTTATTTATTTAACTATTAGGCTTGTTTTTAATTAAAAAAAAGAGAGAATTAGAATTAAAAATAGAGGAAGGGGTGTATTTCCGGAATTGGGCCATCTCTAACGTTAAAATATCATGGTATAGCCAGTTTTCACATTGGTCAATGAAAAATAGCCAGCATTTATCAAGTCAATGAAAAATAGTCACTATTTTACTGCAACAGGGACCGGTCCAGTATAATATACGAGAGTTCTGCTGCATTTGTGTACGAACTCCAGCATATCATGCTGGACCGGTATACTTTGCTAACTCCTGTAAAATTTGCGGGAGACTGGAGCACCAGTGCTCCAAACTCCAGTATATTATACTGGACAATTATACTTGCTGGAACTCCCGTAAAATTTGCGAGAGTTCCAGCATAATTATGCTTTAACTCCCGTAAAATTTGCGGGAGTTCCAGCATAGTTATCCTGGAACTCCCGTAAATTTACGGGAGTTCAAGTATACTTATGCTGGAACTCCCGTAAAATTTGCGGGCATATTTTTTCGGATTTTGAATAGTATTTTCGCTCAGATTTAAAGTGGCTAAATTTCGATGACTTTTGAGACTTGGCTATTTTTCAACGACCAGTGGTAAATCTGGCTATTTTTGAATTTCTCCCCATATCTAACACACTGAATTCGGCCCAAATCCCCCCATACACAAAAATAATTCCCCAGCCCAAAAGAAAATCGGACCAAACCCGCCAACCCGACCCGTCCGGTTCCCCTAATATATGAACCATCTTATAACTTTGCCTACCTCAAACCCTAACCCTAGAGACCAAAATCAGAGCCGCCGCCACTATTCATCTTCTTCTTCAATCGACTCGGCCTCAACTCGCCCTAACTCGTTCACGAGTTCGCTCGTTGGTCCCCCCCTCCACGTCTCCTTATCCTCAACGGATTTGTGTACGAATTTCTCCAGGAATTGCACGATTCTCATACAAGGAGGACGATTGCTGGACTAATGGGGGCCGTAGATTGAAGAAAATCGATCCATGCCCTCCATTTATCCCCAAATCGTTCAAAAAATCTTAGGATTTCGAATTTTTGAGAGAAGATTCGAGAAGTTTTCGAGGGCTATATATATAGGAGGTAAGCTTTCTTTGAGACAGGAGGGATATACAAAAAAATCAGAGGGAAAAAAAATCAGAGAAAAAAAATAGAGAAAAATTCGGAGAAAGATCTTTAGAGATTTAGTAGTGAAAGTTCTAGGTTTCTCTTGGTTTTTATTTTTCTGAAGCTTGCGTTTTTCTTTCTGATTCAACAAACAAAAATATACGGAAAAAAATGGTCTGAGTTTGATTTTTAGACAGAAATTTTGTTTCATTTTGAAAGAAATCGAAACTACAACTCTCAGAATCTTTTTCCATCTCTGGTTCTCAAGAATGGTTATGATTTGAAGTTTAAGTTGGTCCCTTCGGCTGAGACTCGGAACTCTGGTATTGATTGGATTTCTGTCCGAATTTTTGGGCTGAGATCTAGATTTCGTTGGCTGACTGGTTGAGTTGTTGCTGCTGAAATTCTCCTCCCATTTCAGAGTTTTTCTTTTGATATTTTTTAGCTATTTGTCAATAGGTATGTTCTCCTTAAAATGCCTTCAGAACTTTTTTTCTTTTGGATGTGTAATTCTGGATTTTGTTTGAATGTGGGATTGTCTTTTAGTTCGTTTCTTTTGTTGCTATCAGAACTTGTTGGGTTTGATTTATTTTCAGCATCGAAAAGAGTGTTTGTAGCTTGATAAAAAATGAGATTGTAGCTTGAACTTTGCCCTCGTGTTTTTTTTTTTTTTTTTTGGATTCGAACACATTTGTTTGAAATTTTCCATTGCTTACGATCCCATATGCCAAATTCATGAAGCTAACCGTTGTTGTCATGTAGCCTCTAGTAAAATGGGCTAATAGATTCTCGCACACATGAGGCCTTTGAAATCACTTAGTTATTCAACTAACAGTTTCTTTTACAAAGCATGCTCATAATCTATTTGGCTTTGCACAATGAATCTCAAACTAGTTTTTTTTTAGAGAAAAATAATTAGTAAACATCGTAGTTTGCTTTAGGCTCGATTTAGGCTAGAATCGTGATTATGTATACGTTCGCGTAACATAATTGCAAATTTAATTCTTTAAAATTCAAGGTATGCGTTCGCGCAACCTCAACCAAAAATTTTCTTAATAAAATAAATAAAGCGTAATTAATTATGGACACGTTCGCGTGACATGATTTTTAACGCGCCAAAAGAAAAGAGTATACGTACGCGTAACTCGATTCTTTAATTACGAATAATTCAAGTGATTTCAGAGCGGTAAAAAGATAATTGCACATAGATCCTAAAAATGAGTAGTTAAACGATTTAAGCCAAGTAATAATTACTAAGCGACCGTGCTAGAACCACGGAACCCGAGAATGCCTAACACATTTTCCCAGGTTAACAGAATTCCTTACTTAGAATTTCTGGTTCGCAGACTCTTTAAAAAAATAAAACTTCCTCGATTTGGGATTTAGAATAAACCGGTGACTTGGGACACCATAATTTATTCCAAGTGGCGACTCTGATTAAATAAACAATCTCATTTCGAATAATGTCACTTAAATTGAAAAAACTCACTTACATATCACCCTCTCGGGCGGAGTGTGAAAAAAGGAGGTGTGATAGACATAAATAGGATGTTTTAAATTTTCTGCAGATTTTGTAGATATCAAATAAGGGAAAAAGTCAAAAAAATGAGAAAAAACGATAAAGGAGTTTCCTGTCTTATAAGAATGTGTGACGACCCGGCCGGTCTTCCTAAAAATTAACGCCCCGATCCCCTATTAACTGCATTCCCCAAGTTTATTTATGCTATTTTAAATTGCCGGGATGTTCGGTCTTGAATTTCGGAGAGTTTTGGGACACTTAGTCCCTAAATGAGAGCTTAAGTTTTAGAAATTTGATCATAGTCGGAACAGTATGAAGACGATCTCGGAATGGAAATCTGATGGTTCCATTAGCTCCGTTAGGTGATTTCGGGCTTAGGGGTGTGTCCGAATTGTGTTTTGGAGGTTCGTAGCTAATTTACGCTTGAAATGCCGAAAGTTGAATTTTTAAACTTTCAGGAGCGATAGCGAGATTTTGATACGAGGGTCGAATGGAATTTCGAAAGTTGCAGTAGCTCTGTTATGTCAATTGGGATGTGTGTGCAAAATTTCAGGACATTTGGACGAGGTTTGATAGACTTTTTGATCGAAAGCGTATTTTTAGAGTTTTTGAAAATCTTAGACTTGAATTCGATGGAAAAAAGGTGTTTTGATATTGTTTGTAGCGTCCCGAAGATTGGAACAAGTTTGGATTATATTTTAGGATTGGTTGGCATGTTTGGTTGAGGTCTCGGGGCCCTCGGGATGATTTCAAATAGTTAACGGGGAATTGAGAAAATGTAACAGCTGCTGGTTTTTCTGCTGCTTCTGGTATTTTCGCATCTGCGATTTGGGGACCGTAGATGCGGCGCCGCAAAAGCGGCTAAGGCACCGCAAAAGAGAGATTTGAGGGAGGCCAGCAGTTTTCGCAGATGCGGAAGAATTTTCGCAGAAGCGGTATCGCATCTGCGAGTTTAGGATCGCAGATGTGGAAATCGACCCTTGAGAGAAATGTCACAGGTGCGACCTTGGTTCTGCAGAAGCGGGACCGCAGATGCGGAAGTGCTGGGCAGAATGTTTTTAAGTTCTGATTCGTCCCATTTTCCATTTTTGGCGATTTGGAACTCAGGAGAGGCGATTTTTCGAGAGATATTCAGAAGGGACAACGGGGTAAGTGTCCTTAACTTAGTTTTGGTTAGATTACTCGAATCTATTAGAAGTTTTGGCATTAAATCCGTGAATTTAGTTGGAAAAGTTTAGAAAACCCTCTCGAATAGATTTGATGATTTGAGGGTCGAAATATTATGGGATTTGGATAATTTTAGTATGGTTAGACTCGTGAGAGTGCGAGGTTTCTGGAAAAACCATGGGGGAGGAGATTGAGTCAATAGAGTAGAACAACACTTGGGAGTTAAAAACTCTTCCCAAGGGTCATCGAGCAATTGGAGTGAAATGGTATACAAGACAAAGAAGAATGTTGTTGGAGATGTGGAGAGATACAATGCACGACTTGTGGCTAAAGGCTACAAACAAAGTCAAGGCGTTGACTATGAAGAAGTCTATGCACCTGTTGCCCGTATGGAGTCGTTTGCTGATCTTTATGGGGGAAAATGAAATGGAAGATCCATCAACTAGACATCAAGTCAGTCTTCTTGAATGGCTATCTTGAAGAAGAGGTCTATGTTGAACTACCATTGGGCTTTGTGGTTAAAAACCATGAAAATAAAACATTGCGGTTGAAGAAAGCTTTAATCCACGAGCATGCAATAGTTGCATCGACAAGTATTTTCAAGACAATAGGTTTACTCGTTTTCTATATGAATACACTCTTTACCTTAATGTTCATATTTTACATGTTTGTCTTTATGTTGATGATCTTATTTTTACGGGTAATAACCCAAGTTTGTTTGAATCTTTTAAGAAAGATATGTCCCGTGAGTTCGACATGAAAGACGTAGGGCTCCTGTCATGCTACCTGGGCCTAGAAGTGAAGCAGATGGAGGATCGAATTTTTATCTCTCAAGAAAGCTATACAAAATAGATATTGAAGAAGTTTAACATGCTCGATTGTAACCCCCTGAACATACCGATGGAGAGTGGGACAAAAATGGTCCAAGTTTGATGAAGAAGAAAAAGTTGATTCCACATTTTTCAAAAGTCTTGTGGGAAGTTTGAGCTAGGCCAGATATACTCTTTGAAGTTGGAGTACTAAGTCGCTTCATGGAAGCTTCTAGCTCCACTCACTTGAAGGTCGCTGGATGAATTCTTCGTTACCTAAAAGGTACGATTGACTTTGGGTTATTTTGTTCTTCTTCTAATGACTTCAACCTTATGAGATTTTGTGATAGTTATTATGCGGGAGATATTGATGATAGAAAAAGTACAAGTGACTTTGTATTTTTCTTGGGTGATTCCGTTATTTCTTGGAGTTCAAAGAAACAATCAATTTCTACTTGATGTTTAGCTTAAAGTATATATATTTATATGTATATCGCCTCATGTTTTACTTTTGTTTCGTGGATTTAGGATGTAAAATATGTTGATTTATATTAATTTGAGGTGCTTTTATGTGTAGGAATGATCCGGGAGTAATTGGGCGTGAAATGTGCGAAATTAGAGCCAAAACTGACGAAAACAGGAAAATTGGAATTTGCAGCACCACAGGAAGCGCCTAGCCCTACCTATGGCGCTAGAAATAGAAACTCCAAATTGGCAGCGCCATGGAGGGTGCCTGGCGCTAGGCAGCGCGCCGGGGGCGTGAAACTTGTCCAAATTCGTCCGGGACAAGGTTATTTCGTCCCAAGACCCCTCTAACTCGTATAAAAGGATTCTAAACCTATTTTGGGAGATATCTATCAGATTTTATAGGGGATATAACATACTTTGAAGGAGAATTTACGTGGGAGAACACACACCACTCTTGGAGGAGACTTCTAACTAGTTTTTCTTCTATTCTCTTCCTTTAATTTCATAGTTCATTAGTTCTAGAGTTTTGGGTGCTACATGAACGTTGTAGTTTGATTTTGAATTGTTCTTATTATTTTATCGTATTGGTTTATTTATTCAGTCTTGCGCTTAATTATTTGATTGCTTGATCACTAATTGAATACTATCTATGAATCTAGGGTTGAACTCGGGAAAGGGAATTCTAGATTGCATATAAGATTGAGTAGAGCAAGATCTTAACTCTGGGAAGGGGGGGGGGGAGGGGGGGGAATTTG
>MU669687.1:75003-120905 GCA_026770625.1 Nicotiana glauca
GGGGAGGGAATTTGCGGTTAGGATAGGGATATACCTAATTGCCTTGCTTGGTTATTATACGAGAATTATAAATGTGTTCTTGTTAATCCTAATTCCATAGGAATATAGGCATTAGGTTAGCTTGAATAGGCGAGTTGTACTTCGGGAGAAGGCTACGAGCAGTATTAATCTCGTCAATCAATAAACTAGATAAATTAATTAAACAATTTAAATGGAAAACACAACGAGATTGTTAGCTAACCCATAGCTCTAGAATATTCTCTCCCATTGAATTCGTCTTTAAGCATGTCGTTATTTTCTTTAATCTCTTAATTTGTTACTATAGATTAATTTTAATTTAATATTCATACTTTACGATTCCTGTGAATAGATTGATTGTTTGGTTTAATCTAGTTGATAGTTAATCACAAGTCCATGCGGGTACGATATCTAGACTATATAATCCTATATTACTTGTCGACCACGTTTACTTGCATGTGTGTTTGGAGGAACATTACTTTCTCGACTTGTGAAGCTGAATATATAGCAGTGACATCATGTTCTATCATGCTAATTGGTTGAGAAGATTGTTGAAGGTGCTCAATTTACCACAAATTGAAACTACATGGATTTGTATTGACAACAAATCCGCACAGGCACTCGCGAAGAATCTAGTGTATCATGATCGAAGCAAGCATATTAATACAAGGTATCACTTCATTAGAGAATGCATTGCCAAGAAGGAAGTCGAACTCAAATATGTGAAGTCTCATGATCAAGTTGCAGATATCTTTACAAAGCCTCTCAAATTTAAAAAATTTCAGAGATTGAGATCAATACTTAGAATGAAGAAAAAAAATCAGAATAAAGGGAGAGATTTGTAGAACCCATTTAAATAAATAAAAAAGAAAAGAAAAAGAGAAAGTGGCAACAAGTTGCAATTGTAACAGCTGCGATAAGAGACAACAAAGTTGGCAACTTGCAAACTTCCAAATTGCAAAACCAACACATCTGATTGGTTAGAGAGGGAGGTTCTCTTTCAATAAATAGAAGCATTTTCTTCTCAAATCAAGCACACCAAATCGAGAGAAGCAATATAGAGTTAGAGAGAGTAATCCATAGATTGTAGTCTGTGAGATTGTGACGACCCAAAGGGTCATCACCGGATTTCTCCCTTATTACGTGCTTTCGAGGCCTTTAAAACCTCACTTATAGTTGCCCTGATTTGCGTGCGCAGTCCGAACGCGTAGCCGGGAAACTTTTATGTTGAAATATGTGAAACCTTTGAAAAATTTGAAGAATTTTGATATTAATATGATTAAAGTTGACTTCGGTCAACATTTTTGGTAAACGGACCTGGACCCATAATTTGATAGTCCCGAAAGGTCCGTAGAAAAATATGGGACTCGGGCATGTGCCCGGAGTCGAAATCCGAGGTCTAGAACCCGAGTAAAAGAATTTTTCTATTAAATTGTTTTCCTGAAATTGTTAAGAAAAATGGAAATGAAAATTGATTAAAAGATTATGGTATTGGGCTCGTATTTTGGTTTCGACACCCGGTACAAGTCTTATATATTGTTTAAGTGCTTTCTGTGAAGTTTGGTCGAAGTCGCACGTCGTTTGACGTGTTTTGGACTATGAGTTCCAAGTTTGAAAGTTTATGAAGTTTAGAAGAAAAATCATGAGTTTTGAGGCTTGATTCAATGATTTTGATGTTGTTTTGGCAATTTGATCGCTCGAGTAAGTTCGTAGGATGTTATTGAGTTAGTGTGTGTGATTGGTTAGGAGCCCCGAGGGCTCGGGAGTGCATTGGAGGTGGTTCGGGGTGTTTTTGCACTTAGGTTGGTAGCAGATTTTTCTGCAATTTCTGCCCAGTAATTCCTTCTTCGCATCCGCGGCCTTAGGCTCGCGTTCGCGTACCTTTCCCTGGTTCCTCCATCGTGTTCGCATCCCTTGCCTCGCGTTCGCGTAGAGTCATTTGACTTTGAGGACTCAGCCCCTTTTTACTCTTCACGTTTGTGTATATAGCCTCGCGAACGCATAGTGTTGCATACCCCTTCCTCGCGTTCGTGTTAGGGTCCACGCATTCGCGAAGGCCGAGTTCTGGACCCCCAGCATTTTCTTCTACGCGTTCGCGTTCCCTTTCACGCGTTCGCGATGTGTTGCCCAGTTTACTCTTCGCAAACGCGGCCCCTTTCCCGCGAACGCGAAGGGCAATTTTTCCCAGCGAATTTTTAAGTAAAAAACAGAACCAGTGACGGGAAAAACATATCACTTCACGGGCTCTTCCTTCTCCAAAGTCCTAGGGCGAATTTTAGAGCACTTCTTCATCAAAACTTCTTGGCAAAGCATTGTTCAACTTGTTTTCTTCAATTTCCTTCATTAATTACAAATTTCCTAGCCCTAAATCATGAATTCAAGGTAGAAATTAGGGGTTTGGGTAGAGTTAGGGTTTTGGAAATTTTGGGTGATTCAACCTCGATTTGGGGTCGAATCTTAAAACAAATTATATATTTGAACTCGTGGGGTTATGGGTGACTAGGTTTTGGTCCGAGCCTCGTGTTTGGACTATGTGGGCCCGGTGTCGAATTTTGATATTTTTGGAAGAATGCTAGAAAACTCATTTCTAGGCTATGTGATTATGTTGTTGAGCCCTAATTGATATTATTGAGTTAATTATGCCTAGATACCATTGTTTCGGAGTCGAATTTTAGAGGAAAGGCAGTATTGGAGAGTTGATTGCTATTCTTTGGACCGAGGTAAGTGTTTGATCTAACTTTGGCTTGAGGAAATAGGATTAGAGTATTATTTATTATTAATTGCTAAATGATCGAGTACGTTGTATAGGCATGGTGACGAGTATCTATACACAGGTGTCTAGTATGACCGTGGGTCTTTTGTTGGTACTTGTTTTGGTATACTTTGGGACTCTCCCAAGCTAATTAATGATTTTCTACATAATGTGAGAAGTTTGAGGATTATTTATGAATTGTGAATTTTTTGGAGCGTTGGCTCAAACAATAAAATACTATCGAGTAAGAAATGAAAGAATTGGAAAGAGATGTGATTATCTCCCTTGCCGGGATGTGTAAGTTGTTGATATTGCTCCCTTGTCGGAATTTGGATGTTTAATTGTGTTCTTCCCTTGCCGGGATATTTCTTGTTATTATTTATTTCCCTCGCTCGTTTTGTTATGATTGCTGTTTGGATGAGGAATAGTGATTATGCACGAAGGGTCATTCCGTACCATTATTGATTATATTATGCACGAAGGGTCATTCCGTGCCATTGTTTGATAATATTTGCACGAAGGGACATTCCGTGCTATTGTTGATTATATTATGCATGAAGGATCATTCCGTGCCATTGTTGATTATATTTGCACGAAGGATCATTCCGTGCCATGAAATGAGAGTTATGTGAGGAAAGCACGAAGGGCGATGCCGTGCATTTTTATTTGATTGCTTTGGGTGAGGATGAGAGTAAAAGCACGAAGGTTGATGCCGTGCAACTGTTGGATTTCTTGTATCTGTTAATTATTATTGTGCCCTGTTTCTTATTTAAGTTGATGACTTTTCTATCCGGATTGTACTCCCCCATAGCATGTTTCCCCCCCTTTTAACTGTTTAGTTTTGGTATTCTTTCCTTTTATTGCACTTATATATATAGAACTGTACATGTTGATTTGGTGGTCCTGTCTAGCCTCGTCACTACTTCGCCGGGGTTAGGCCAGGCACTTACCAGCACATGGGGTCGATTGTGCTGATGCTACACTTCTGTGCTTTTTGCACAGATCACGGTACCAGAGCAACTTTTGGATCACAGCAGTAGCACGTTGAGTGGAAGCTGACTTCAGTCTAGGGAGAGGTAGCCTAGCTGGCGTTCGCAGGCCAGAGTCCCTTTCCATATTTTCTGTTTGTTTTCATTGTACCGAGATAGGCACGATGTATTTTTCTATTCAGACTTGTTTGTAGCACTCATTAGTAATCCGTGAGATAGCGACTCCAGTCTTTGGGTAGTGAAATATTTGACTTCCGCATTTATGGTTTTCTTTTACTTATGTTATAAAAGACTTCCGCTTTCATTTAAAGGTTTATTATTGTTATTACTATTGTATTGTTATTCAAAGGATTAAATGTTTGGCTTGCCTAGCTCCAACAGTAGGCGCCATCATGACTCCCGATGGTGGGGAATCCGGATCGTGACAGAGATAAATAACGAGGATTACTATTTGGGAACTAACAGATAAAAGAAGGAGCAAAGTAAAATAGCATCGAAACAAACATAAGATGCAATAATGATATATAGGATAGCTAACTCTAGGGAAACCTTGAGTACCAACATGTTGATAATGAAGATGGAAAAATTCAGTTGTTATTCTGCGCTGATGGAAAAAGTACTGCCTTCTTATGACAAAGTCCATAGAGAACTCTTGTGAAGTAATTGTACTAATTACAAGCGAAGAACTATTTTTAAATATTATACGCAGAAATCTCCAAAGTTATGTTGGAGAAAGGTCCTTAAAATAAGTCTGTTGGTTTGTTTCCTTCCCGTTACAAACTACACATGCATGATATATTAAAAATTGTTTATATTCCATAAACTGCTGCACTAATTATATTTTAAGTCTGTAATTAATTTTAGAACACAACTCCAATGCTAATGACGATGCAATGCTTGAGCCTATTAACTTTTGGCAGATCCATTGTATATATAAATGGCGACCTTTTTGTTACATTAATAGTTTTTGAATATTAATCCACCTTGAAACTTACAATGTTTATTTATATTTTTTATGCTTGGTCTTTTAACTTTGCACTTTGGTGCTTCCCATTTTTACTATAATATGATATGATATGGTGATTTTCAAGATTGTAATAAATCCCAAAAACCTTAGTAATTGGCTTTTATCGAAAAAGAAAAAAAAAATGCAAATCCCACATTTGAAATAGACTTTACCCATATGATTTGATAGTGTAATTTGTTATTTTTAACACAAATGGTACATGCACATCTCTTTCTATAACAACATTCTTTTATAACAAACTTTACTATGACGATCAAGCTTTTTTTGGAATCGAGTTTTATGTTATATTTTACCTCCCAATAATAATTTTTACCTGTAATAACAACATTCATTTTTAAAACAGTACGCCCTTTGTAAATATCCCTCTATAATAGCCATGTAGAATTTTTAAGATTACCAATAATAAATCTAGAGATTTTGAACAAATATTTTGAAACATTAATGCACCAGTTACGATAAAGAATATTATGTGAGTACATACTTTCATATTTAAAGAATTCATTCAATTTCATTAAAAGACATATTTGTAAATTTTCGGATTCCCTTTTATTTTCTGAAAATTTGGACATAAATCTTCGTTAATTCAAATGTTTTATAGCCAGTAATAGACAAGAATCTATAAAACGAGCTACAATTACAGAGTTTTTTATCAATCTTGAAAGAATTTAATTTTGAATAAGCTTTAAAATTATGTTAACTTTTAGTTTAAATTTAGTTATGAATTTGTCAATAATGTTAACTTTTTTAGTATTTAATTAGTGAAATATGGATATAGATTTAAAATTTAAATAATTTGCCTATCTTTTATATGTAATATTAAAACAGAAAAAAAATCTTGGATAATTTTTGTCTATCACAGCTAAATAATTTTCTTGGGTTACCAATTTTTGTATGCCCATGTTTCTGGCCATGATTCTTGTCCCTCGTCTCATGTTTTGTTCTGTCACAATACTTTCCTCTTTATGTATACTAGTAATCGTACCCGTGCGACGCGCGATAAATATTAAAAAAAATATTAGTTAAGTTAAATTATGATCGGGCTTGTTTGATCCTATTAGACCGTATTACTTTAATAAATTTAAATTGTCATCTTATTTGTCAATACGATATACTAAATAATAAAATCTCTATTAAATTAAAGTTACTTATATAGTTAGTGGATAACTATTTTGTTCTATATTTTTCTTTATTGCATTATCAATTGTTTAGTATTATTACATTGTTAATAATTTTTTTATTAGTAATAGTACTACTTTGTTTACTATTTTTGTCTACTCGCTTTGTTTTTGTAATATAACAGAAGATATATAATTTATTACTATTGAAATATTTTGTTATTTTGAATTTTATTATGTTGTTCTTACTAATATTATCTAAATTTTAATGAATAACATCTCTATTAAACTAAAAGGACTTATACAGGTAGTGAATAACATTTTTATTTTGTAGTTTTCTTTATTATCTCATCCAATATTTAGTATTATTACATTGTTAATAAAAATTTTTATTAACATATTACTTTATTTAATATTTTTCTCTGCTACTTTATTTTTGAAATAGAAGATATATATTTTTATTAGTCTAGAAATAATTTTTATTTTGTATTTATTCTATTGTTCTCAATAATATTATCTAAATTTTAATGAACGAATTCTCGATTAAATTAAAGGGATTTATGTAGTCATTGAATAAATTTAGTTACAAATTTGTTAATAATGTTAACTTTTTTAGTATTTAATTAGTGAAATATGGATATAGTTTTAGAATTTAAATAATTTTCTTATCTTTTACATGTAACATTAAAAAGGAAAAAAAATCTTGGATTATTTTTATCTATAACAGCTAAATAATTTTCTAGGATTACCAATTTTCGTCTGCCCAATAACAATTTTAGATGCAATGCCTAATAACATTGGTTGTTGTGCCTCTTTGATGATACTGGCTGTTTCAAATTATTGTTTAATATATCAATAACCAGTTTGGAGTCAGATTCAAGAATAATTCTATTATATCCATTTGAGTGACACCATTACAGACCTAAAAAAGCAGCAAAACAGCTTCAACCATATTGCTAGTAAGTAGTACCACGCTCTATGATCTCTTAAAATACCTCCAGCACCAATCGATTCATTTGCTACCATCTGAATTAAGCTTGACCCAACCAAATTTAACTTTCTTAGCTTGTCACATGTCAAATACCATGGAACAAAACCTCGATGTTATGCTTAGAAACCACCCACCTCAAGTGGGAAAACATGAAATTGAACTTTTGCAAATTTTTTTTTAGGCAAAATACATAGTTTACACATCGACCTTGTACCCAAATTTTTGTTACACACATCTCCACCACGGGTTATTTTTTACGCACCCAACCTTATAGAATGAGTCTAAGACACACTACTTTTTTCTTACCCAGATTTTCAAAGCATGTGTACTATCACGCGCCAATAAGATCGTGACATGTATCACTGATTAATAATAAAAAAGACAGCACATAAAATTACAATTATATCCCCATCTTCTTCATCTTGTCCACCATCACTGCCATCATCAAGCATTCCTTTTCTTTTTGTGCTCTTTCGATTCCCTCAACTGAAGCAAATGAGATAGTAATAAAGATTATTTGTAAACTCACCCATTAACAAAATTAAAGAATGTGCTTATCTGCAAAAGCTTGAGCTAAGGTTTAATAGTTGGGGAAAACTTAAAAAAATTTACCTTTTTAGAAATTTAATTTACCCACGGCAAAGCTCAAGTATGGAGAAAAGAAGAATCTTCGGTACATAAGTTTAAACCTAGCTTTAATGGTTGGTGGAGCTACAAATTTTTAAATTCTAATAAAATTTCTCAACAAAAAAAAAAAGAAAATTGACAAAGCTAAGGACTAATCAACAAGAGACATATGAATCTACTTGAGAAAAAGTAGATCGAGTGAAGAGAAGTGGGTTTACGCATCGAGGACTAGCTATGGCAGGTTTAGTAATTTTTTTAAACAAGGAAGAAAATGACCTTAATTTAATTTTAAAAAAATTTAAAAAATTGACATCTCATATAAAAATTCTCATGTTCACGCGCTTCATTTTTTGGTAAAAACATGTATTGACCATCTAGGCAAAGTGTTATGTCTTAGACACATTCTACAAAGATTAGGTGTGTAAAAAGTTGCACGTGGTGAAAAAGGTGAAATGGAGATTTGGATGCAAGGTTAATGGGTAAATTATGTTTTTGCCTTTTTTTTAATACCTCCATATTTTGACGCACATCTAGCTTTCCACAACTCCGAGCATATAACTATAGGGGTGATCTTGATGATGATCTGAGTAATTTTGTTATTAGATTTTGAGCTTTACCAGCTGCGCGCTAATTATGTTAAGAATAGGCTTGTCTTCCCATCTAATTCCCAGTGGAGCACCCAGTGACAAACATGGATTGCATAGTCTTTATCTGTGGGGGTTCTGCAACAGTTACACCATAATGTGAGGGTGGGGGGGTGGGGGGGGGGGGGGGGGACAAAACTTGTTCACGAAGATAATAATGAAATACAAAATGGAAGAGAGGCGAGCATGCAGAAAGCCTTTAATTAGGCATTTGCACCTACAAACAAAGAAAAAATATGAATAGAACAAAATTAATAACTTGTCATTTGTCCATCATTTTCTCAACATGCTCTTGGTAAATTTGAAGTTGAAAAAGGGAGTTTGAATTATAATGTCAAATAATATTTTCAACACAACAATTGTTGTTCTCTGCGTTACATCTAAACTTTGTACTGACAGTGTAGCAATACCACTATATATACTCTTTTGCTGCCCTTGCTATTTCACTACGTATCACAGTGATGCAAAATCAGTCAAAATAGAAAATAATTTTGAATTAAAGGGTTGAGAAGAACAAAAGGTCAAGCACAAGTAAGCTAGAAAATAATTTTGAATTATGCAAGCAAAGCTCTTTTGAAAAGAGTTTGAGTTACATACATAGGCGGACCCAAAATTTTGTGCAAGCGAGTTCAATCTCAGACGTACATAACTTTAATCGTAAAATAGTAGTTGTCAAGTGGTTGCAAATAAAATATTTATACAAAATTTACATAGCTTTAATCGTAATTTATATATATACACAATTTATTTTATGAAGCGGGTTCAATTGAACCCGCTTGCCACCACGTGGATTCGCCACAGGTTACATACACGTCAATTTTTACATTGTTAGGTCACATTTACCTATTGTAGCATGTGGTATGTCTTATTTTCAAGATTACAAATCTCATATTTCAAATAGGCTTACTGTCACGACCCCAGTTCGCCCTCCGTGAACTGTCGTGACGTCACCTAGTCTCTACGACTAGGTAAGGCTAACAATGCGGAACATAAATAAAACTTGCGGAAGAAATAATCAAAAAATCAAAAATAACCTGTCACGACCCAAAAATTCCTCCGTTGGGTTTCGTGATGGCAACTAGTCTCTAAACTAGGTAAGCCTAACATTAATAGAAATAACATTGATATTTATTAACTTAAAATGAAATTTATCTAAATAATTTACCATTCCCAAAACCGGTAGTACAAGTCATAAGCTTTTCTAAGAGTAATTATACAAAATAAATACATCATTGTTCCGAACAAAAGGAACAAATGGAAATAAGTACAATTGAAGGTGACTCTGAGAACCGCGAAGGCTGCAGCAGGCTTACCTCGAGTATCCACTGCAACGAACAGCTACTATTGATCAAATACCTGGATCTATACACAAAAATGTACAGAAGTGTAGTATCAGCACAACCGACCTCATGTGCTAGTAAGTGCCTAGCCTAACCTCGGCGAAGTAGTGACGAGGCTAGAACCAGACGACCAAATAAACCTGTGCAATATAGCGTACAAAAATAATAGGAAGCAGATATAATGGTGTCAACAATGATCAACCCGTGATATAAATAGCAGAAAACAAGAACAACATAAATGTTTCTCAATAAATAATAAATACAAGTGCAATCAATTAATCAAGTTCTTCAAATATAAGTCTTTTTCCTTAAAATTCTTCAAGTAATAATCTCTAAGATAATATGCTTTTCAATGAATATATTTCGAATATATTTCCTTCAAATAAATACCTTTCGAATATAATTCTTTCGAGTAAAGGTCACCTTGTGATGCCTCATTTCATAATCATAATAATATAGGTCTCAACCCACTTTCATATTCTTACGGCATCTCGTGCCCATATTTATATTACAACCGCACGGACAACTCACGTGCAATTAAATAAAACTATAATATTTTCCCCGGCACCTTGTGCCAACATATTTCTATCTCACATTGCACAACAATATTCTCATGTTACTCAGTTCATAGGGTCCATAACCCAATACAATTAAGAATGTTCAAAGAGCTTCATTTACTTAACAAAAAGTAAAGTACAACTTCCAAACCAATTAGGAAATCAACACGAGGGGATGAAGTTATTTTTAGAAATTTTTTGATAAAGAAAATACCCTTTTCAATTAAAGTACAATATCGAATGAATTATTACCTTTAATATGAGAAATCAATAAATCAAAGCATATTAGAAATTCCTTTTAAGTAAAGTGTAATTATTGTAGCTTGAAGTATTGAAAAATATATATGTGTATAAATGCGGTGAAATAATGCAAACACTGTAGGCTCTAACACGAATGGTCACAACAGTAAAGGAATTCAAACAATTTCAACACTTGAATTGATAACAACAAATAGACACATCAGTAGAAAGTGAATGACATCACCATTATCAGGAATCAAAATCCAGCCACTAACATGAATAAGGAAAATAAAGGCAGATTTCACTTTCAGATCACAACTTGTTGCAGGCGTGCAACCCGATCCCATTTTTCATATATCTTGTGGTAGGCGTACCACCCGCTCCCATTTCATTATATCGTGTGGTAGGCGTACCATCCGCTCCCATTTTATTTTTAACATTGTGCACAATATGTTACGACATGGAAACCAATAACAAGTAATCAATATAATTTGTGGTAGGCGTACCACCCGCTCCCATTTTATATTGTTGCCAACACTAATCATAAAAGAATTCCGGCAAGGAAATAATAATATCAACAAACATTCCGGCAAGGGAACAATAATATTAAACAAACATCCCGGCAAGGGAACAATACTATCAAAACAAACATCCCAGCAAGGGAACAATAATAATAAACAAACATCCTGGCAAGGGAACAATAACATCAAACAAACATCCCGGCAAGGGCACAATACTATTAAATAAACATCCCGGCAAGGGAACAATTGTAACGACCCAAATTTTCGTTTTAAGAATTTTCATTTCCGTTCAACGACATAAGATCTTGAGAAGCTTCGTAATATGCATCACGACCCACATGTATGGTCGAGTTTGGTATTCGTAAGATTCGGAGTTAAATTTAAAGAAACACAAAAAAAATCTTATTTTTGAAGCTCAAATAGAAAGAGTTGACCGGAGAGTTGACTTTTGAGTAAACGATACCGAAATAGAATGTTAACGATGTCAATATCTCCGTATGGTGATTTCGGACTTAGACGTGTGTCCGAAATTGGATTTGGAAGTCCATAGGACAATTCCGCGCTTTTTGACGAAGTAAGAAAGTTGACTTGTTCTAATTATATTATTTATATGTGGAAGAGGTCTATTACTATTATGAATACCAATCGGATATGGTAACAAGTGTACGAAACATACTATAAGTGATATGAGGTCTAAGGAAGGTCCTAAGTCTAAACCAAGTTGGAAAATTACATAATATACAAAATTTGCAAATGAGTACGCACAAGACCTCACTTTGGACGAGCATAACTACGTGGTTATAACGAGTTGTGTGATGTGCAACCTATCAAATTAAAGTTGTCTGAGTCTAGTTTCTACAGAATTAAATCGTTCGTCATTTGGATGTGTATATAGAAAATTATGACCATTTTATCGGACATGTGTCATAACCGCGGCAGTTCAAGAGTTTTCTACCCGCGCGTAAAATACCCCTGGGCAGTGTAAAAATCGAAGGGGTGTTAGATTTCCTCCATTCTTGGTCATTCAAGCTCGAATTTAGGCTATTCCAAAGGGTTTTTTTTTACGATTTCGACTTGGGTAAGTGTTCTATATCCGTAAGTGATTACATTTCATGAATCTATATCAATATTCATCGTTTATTTCAGATTTGGATGAAAGAAATTGAAGTTTTTGTAAAACTTTTCAAAAATGAAAATTTAAGATTTGAAGGTCCATTTGACATCGGAATTCGATAATTTTTGTATAGTTGAACTCGTATCGGAATGGGTTGTTGGATTTTATGAGTTTCGTCTGATTCCGAAACGTGGGCCCCACGGGCAATTTTTGAGCTAAATTTCAGATTTTAATCCGGAAAATTTATAAATTCATATAGAATGCCTACGATTGGTATTGAGTATTTTTAATTGTTTATGACTAGATTTGAGGATTTCGGGCACGAATTCGCGAGGCAAAGGCTTATTGAAATTTTGAATTGGTTGCAAAGCGAGGTAAGTGTTTGGTCTAACCTTAGCTTGAGGGAATATGAGTTGAGTCTTATTTGTTACTTGCTAATTGTCGAGTACGATATATAGGCATGTTGACGAGTATCTATACGTTGGTTTCAAGCATGCCCGTGAGTCTTGTATTATAATTGTTATGATTCCGTTGTAGTTTATTGCGCTTCATGTGTTATTATTACTATTGTTCCTTTGCCAGGATGTTTGTTTTGATAGTATTGTTCCCTTGCCGGGATGTATGCTCAATATTATTATTCTCTTGCTGGGATGTTTGTTTAATATTATTGTTCCCTTGCCGGGATGTTTGTTTAATATTATTGTTCCCTTGCCGGGATGTTTGTTTAATATTATTGTTCCCTTGCCGGGATGTTTGTTTGATATTATTGTTTCCTTGCTGGGATGTTTGTTTTGATAATATTGTTCCCTTGTCGGGATGTTTGTTTAATATTATTGTTCCCTTGCCGGGATATTTGTTGATATTATTGTTTCCTTGTCGGGATTCTTTGTGATTTTTGTTGGTTTGAAATGTGAGCGGGTGGTACGCCTACCACAAGATAATTGAAATGGGAGCAGGTGGTACGCCTACCACAATATAATTGAAATGGGAGCGGGTGGTAAGCCTACCACAAGATAATTGAAATGGGAGCGGGTGGTACGCCTACCACAATATATAATAAAATGGGAGCGGGTGGTATGCCTACCACAAGATATAATAAAATGGGAGCAGGTGGTACGCCTACCACAAGATAAAATGAAATGGGAGCGGGTGGTACACATACCACAATATAATTGAAATGGGAGCGGGTAGTACGCCTACCACAAGTTAATTGAAATGGGAGCGGGTGGTATGCCTACCACAATATATAATAAATGGGAGCGGGTGGTACGCCTACCACAAGATAAAATGAAATGGGAGCGGGTGGTACGCCTACCACAAGATAAAATAAAATGGGAGCGGGTGGTACGCCTACCACAAATTATATTGATTACTTGTTATTGGTTTCCATGAATGTAACATATTGTGCACAGTGTTAAAAATGAAATAGGAGCGGGTGGTACGCCTACAATAAGATATAATGAAATGGGAGCGGGTGGTACACCTACCACAAGATATATGAGAAATGGGATCTGGTTTCACGCCTGCAACAAGATGTGATCTGAAAGTGAAATCTGCCTTCGTTTTCCTTATTCTTGTTAGTGGCTGGGTTTTGATTCCTTATAATGGTGATGTCGTGCACTTTCTACTGCTGTGTTTATTTTTTGTTATCAATTCAAGTGTGTAAACTGTTTGAATTCCTTTACTGTTGTGACCCTTCGTGTTAGAACCTACAGTGTTTGCATTATTTCACCGCATTTATACATATATATACATTTCAATACTTCAAGCTTCAATAATTGTACTTTACTTAAAGGGAATTTTTACTATGCTTTGATTTATTGATTTCTCGTATTAAAGGTAATAATTCATTCGATATTGCACTTTAATTGGAAAGGTTATTTTCTTTATCAAATGATTTCTAAAAATAACTTCATCTCCACGTGTTGATTTCCTAA
The DNA here is from genome assembly GCA_026770625.1 of Nicotiana glauca. Classification (NCBI taxonomy): domain Eukaryota; kingdom Viridiplantae; phylum Streptophyta; class Magnoliopsida; order Solanales; family Solanaceae; genus Nicotiana; species Nicotiana glauca. The sequence goes on from MU669687.1 coordinate 88,876, forward strand.
TTGGTTTGGAAGTTGTACTCTACTTTATGTTAAGTAACTGAGGCTCTTTGAATATTCTTAATTGTATTGGGTTATGGACCCTATGAACTGAGCAACCTGAGAATATTGTTGTGAAATATGAGATAGAAATATGTTGGCACAAGGTGTCGGGAAAAATATTATAGTTTTATTTAATAACTTGTCACGACCCAAAAATCCTTCCGTTGGGTTTCGTGATGGCACCTAGTCTCTAAAGTAGGTAAGTCTAACATTAATAGAAATAACATTGATATTTATTAACTTAAAATGAAATTTATCTAAACAATTTACCATTCCCAAAATCGGTAGTACAAGTCATAAGCTTTTCTAAGAGTAATTATACAAAATAAATACATCACTGTTCCGAACAAAAGGAAGAAATGGAAATAAGTACAATTGAAGGTGACTCTGAGGACTGCGAAGGCTGCAGCAGGTTTACCTCGAGTCTCCACTGCAGTGAACATCTACCATCGATCAAATACCTGGATCTGTACACAAAAATATACAGAAGTGTGGTATCAGCACAACCGACCCCATGTGCTGATAAGTGCCTAGCCTAACCTCGGCGAAGTAGTGACGAGGCTAGAACCAGACGACCAAATAAACATGTGCAATATAGCATACAAAAATAATAGGAAGCAGATATAATGGTGGGAACAATGATCAACCCGTGATATAAATAGCAGAAAATAAGAACAATATAAATGTTTCTCAATAAATAATAAATACAAGTGCAATCAATTAATCAAGTGCTTCAAATATAAGTCTTTCGCCTTAAAATTCTTCAACTAATAATCTCTAAGATAATACGCTTTTCAATAAATATATTTCGAATATATTTCCTTCAAATAAATACCTTTAGAATATAATTCTTTCGAGTAAAGGTCACCTATTGACGCCTCATTTCATAATCATAATAATATAGGTCTCAGCCCACTTTCATATTCTTACGCCATCTCGTGCCCATATTTATATTACAACCGCACGGATAACTCACGTGCAATTAAATAAAACTATAATATTTTCCCCGGCACCTTGTGCTAACATATTTCTGTCTCACATTGCAAAACAATATTCTCATGTTACTCAGTTCATAGGGTCCATAACTCAATACAATTAAGAATGTTCAATGAGCCTCATTACACTTAACATAAAGTAGAGTACAACTTCCAAACCAATTAGGAAATCAACACGAGGAGATAAAGTTATTTTTAGAAAACATTTGATAAAGAAAATATGCTTTTCAATTAAAGTACAATATCGAATGAATTATTACCTTTAATACGAGAAATCAATAAATTAAAGCATAGTAGCAATTCCTTTTATGTAAAGTACAATTATTGAAGCTTGAAGTATTGAAAAATATATATATGTATAAAGGCGGTGAAATAATGCAAACACTGTAGGTTCTAACACGAATGGTCACAACAGTAAAGGAATTCAAACAGTTTAAATACTTGAATTGATAACAACAAATAAACACAGCAGTAGAAAGTGCACGACATCACCATTATAATGAATCAAAATCCAGCCACTAACACGAATAAGGAAAACAAAGGCAGATTTCACTTTCAGATTACATCTTGTTGCAGACGTGCAACCCGATCCCATTTCACATATATCTTGTGGTAGACGTACCACCCGCTCCCATTTTATTATATCTTGTGGTAGGCGTACCACCCGCTCTCATTTCATTTTTAACAATGTGCACAATATGTTACCGACATGGAAACCAATAACAAGTAATCAATATAATTTGTGGTAGGCGTACCATCCGCTCCCATTTCATTATATCTTGTGGTAGGGGGACCACCCGCTCCCATTTCATTATATCTTGTGATAGGCGTACCGCCCGCTCCCATTTCATATTGTTGCCAACACTAATCACAAAAGAATCCCGACAAGGAAACAATAATATCAACAAACATTCCGGCAAAGGAACAATAATATTAAACAAACATCCTGACAAGGGAACAATACTATCAAAACAAACATCCCAGCAAGGGAACAATAATATCAAACAAACATCCCGGCAAGGGAACAATAATATCAAACAAACATCCCGGCAAGGGAACAATACTATTAAACAAACTTCCCGGCAAGGAAATAATAATATTAAACAAACATCCCAGCAAGAGAACAATAATATTAAACAAATATCCCCGCAAGGGAACAATACTATCAAAACAAACATCCCAGCAAGGGAACAATCGTAATAATAACACATGAAGCGCAATAAACTACAACAGAGTCATAACAATTATAATACAAGACTCACGGGCATGCTTGAAACCAACGTATAGATACTCGTCACAATGTCTATATGTCGTACTCCACAATTAACACATAACAAATAGGACACAACTCCTAATCCCTCAAGCAAAGGTTAGACCAAACACTTACCTCGCTTTGCAACCAATTCAAAATTCCAACAAGCCTTTGCCTCGCGAATTCGTGCCCTCAGTTCTCAAATCTAGTCATAAACAATTTGATTCAGTCAATAAAAATTTTAGGAATTAATTCGATATGAAATTCTATATTTTCCATTTAAAATTTGAAATTGCACTAAAAATTTGCTCGTGGGGCCCACGTCTCGGAACCCGACAAAAATTACAGAATATGAAACCTCATCCAACCACGAGTCCAACCATACCAATTTTACTAAATTTCGATAACATTTCGACACTCAAATCCTCAAATCTATCCGAGAGGGTTTTTCAAAATCTTTTAACTAAATTCACAGATTTAATGCCAAAATTAGTAATAGATTATGGTAATCTAACCAAAATTAAGTTAATAATACTTAACCCGTTGTTTTCTATGAAAATCTCCCGAAAATCGCCTCTTCCCGAGCTCCAATTTGACAAAAATGAAAAATGGGACAAAGTCTCATTTTCTGAAATGAATGTTCTGTCGAGAATTCGGGTTACTATTCAAGCGTTTTTACTGTTCACGGTACTATTTACGGTCACTATTCACCTGTACTATTCACGGGACAATTCACTAGTACTATTCACGGGACTATTCAGGGTCACTATTCACGGGTAATATTCACAGTGCTGTGAAAAAAATGCAGCAGTTTTCTTCAAGTCAAAATCGATCCGTTAACCTTTCGAAATCCACCCGAGGCCCTCGGGACCTTAACAAAATGCATCAACCAGTCATAAAACATCATTCAAACTTGTTCCCACCTTTGGAACGCTCAAAACAACATCCAAAATACCAATTTTTCATTGAATTTAAGCCTAAGAATTTCAAAAACTATAAAACACACTTTCAATCAAAAAGGCTATCGAACCTCGTCCGAATGCAATGAAATTTTGCACACACGTCACGTTTAACACTGCAGAGCTACTCCAACTTTCGTAATTTCATTTCGACCCTCGGATCAAAATCTTACTACCGAACCGAAAACTTCAAAAATGCGACTTTCGGCATTTCAAGCCTAAATTAGCTACAGACTTCCAAAACACAATCCAAACACACCCCTAAGTCCAAAATTACGATACGGAACAACCGGAATGGCCAAAACTTGGATCCGGATTCGTTTTCTCAAAATGTTGACCGAAGTCAACTCAGTTGAGTTTTGAAGCTCTAAATCATAATTTAATCCATTTTTCATACAAAAACCTTCCGAAAAATTATACGGATTGCGCACGCAAGTCGAGAGATTACTGATAGAGCTTTTCAAGGTCTTAAAACACCGAGATGATTGTTTAATTTAAAGATGACATTTTGGGTCATCACATAACCAAAATAAATGATATATAAAATGCCGCTCGTCATACACAACACTTAACCTCTCAAGACCAATACATACTCCCAAAACCCGGAAACCCATGAATCACAAACTAAGAAATGTTACATAGCTCTAACTCTAGAATGTCTAACAAGAACAGAAAGTACAAAAGGGCTAAATGCAGGAATAGAAAGAGACTCCTTGGTCTACGAACGCGGCAGATATACCTCGAAGTCGCTAGAGCAGTCGCCTCGCCTCAAGGGTGATAAGACTGGATAGAAGTAATTGGATCTGCACATGAAAAGCATGCGCAGAAAGGGCATCAGTACACCACAGCAGTACTCGGTAAGTGCCAAAAGCCTAAGTCCTCGGTTGAGTAGCGACGAGAAAAGCCAGGGCCCTACTAAGATAAAATAAGATATATGGTATGATAGGATAAGATAAGAAATTAAATTGCAAGCTAACGATAATAATTTAATACGAGAAAGAAAGGAATGCAATAATCGAACAGAGGCTAAAACGATTACAAGGATAATAACCGGGGATCTCTCAGTATCCCGATGATCTCTTGGTATCCTCAATCTGTACCAGAGATCTCTTGGTATCCTCAATATATGCTAGGGATGTCTTGGTATCCCAAGGATCTCTTAGTATCCTCAATATATACTAAGGATCTCTCTGTATCCCGATTTTTATGTGTCGGGGATCTCTTGATATCCCACACTATAGCCCAAATCAATATATATGGAGGGGGATCTCCCGGAATATAATTCGTAGTCCCAAAATAAACATACAGGGTGGGGATCTCCCGGTATACCGTCCCGTAGTCCCAAAGTAAACACACAGTAACAACACGAAGAATACACAATTAAATTCAAATTCAATATCAAGGTAAAGCAGATATTTCTATCCTAGCATGTTGCACATAATCCAAACAAGGCATTTTGAGCAAGTAAACTAATTAAGTCAATTAGACATGCTTCTCTAGAACTAACAGCAAGCTTAAATTCCAAGTAGTGTAAACAAGAAAGGAAAAATACAATTAAGGCTATTTTAATGAAAATAGGATTTTTCAACAATTAGCACAAGTACGCGTGTCACATCACGTACAAGGCATTTTAATTGCCACAATACCAATCCTAAGGGGAGGGTCCCCCACGCAAGGTTAGACAAGCCACTTACCATGAACAGGCTAAAAAATCAACCCGAGACCATGTTTTTACCTTGAGTATTCGACTCCAAATGGCCCAAATCTACTCAATTAAATTTCATAATGTAAATAACTCTTCAACTAACTGATTCTACAAATAAATTCTAAGTTAATACGCAAAATTAGGTAAAATGATGAAAATGCCCCTCGGGCCCACATCTCAAAATCGGATAAAATTTACATTTATAGAATCATCATACCCTCACGAGCCTAACCATACCAAAATTATCCAATTCTGATACCATTTGGTCATTCAAATCATCATTTTATATTTTTGAAAGAATTCACAAATTCCACCCCAAATCACAAATTAAATGATGAATTCAATTATAGGTTCATGTACTCTAACCAAATCTGAGTTACAATCACTTACTCTGATGAATTTCTCGAAAACCCTTCGAAAAATCGCCAAAATCCGAGCTCCCTAGGTCAAAATATGAAATAAAACCCTAAACCTCGTATTTATGGAGCACCCCCCAGATTTCCACCACTGTGGACCACACAAAAACCAGTGCGATCCGCACAAAAATGAGTGTTATCCGCATAGGTTTTGACTGCAGTGACGGGCTTTAGTATTTTGGCCATAACTTTCTCTACAGATGCCCACAAAACGTTACGACTTTCATTTTTGAATCATCTAAAAATTCCTTGTAGATCAAAAGATATGGCTTCCGATGTAAGACCAATGAAATTTTCCTCACCGCGGACTGCACTGGATTTTGTGTGGCCACAAAGCCCCTACCGCCGTCCGCATTGTATTTTGTGCGGCCAAAAAGCCCCCACCACGGTCGCGCAAAATCTTGTGCGGATCGCACTGGTGAGTTCAGAGGCCTGCAACTCTTCTGGACCTGCAACAACTTTGATTTTTGGCCTAAAACATCCTGGAACTCACCCGAGCCCCCAGGAATTCAAACCAAATGTACCAACCAATCACAAAATATCATTCAAAATTTTCCACCTTCGGAACGCTCAAAACAACATCAAAACACCAATTTTTCATCGGATTCAAGCCTAAGAATTTCAAAAACTCTAAAAACACATTCTCGATCAAAAAGTCTATAACACCTCGTCCGAATAACCTAAAATTTTGCACACACGTCACATTCAACAATATGGAGCTACTCCAACTTCCAGAATTCCATTCCGACCCTTGGACCAAAATTTTTCTATCGAACCGAAAACTTCAAAATTTGACCTTTTGACATTTCAAGCCTAAATTAGCTACGGACCTCTAAAACACAATCCGAACAAGCACCTAAGCCTGAAATCACCCAACGGAGATAACGGAACCATCGGATTTCCATTCCGAGGACGTATTCACACTATTCCAACTACGGTCAACTTTCTAATATTTAAACTCTTATTTAGGGACTAAGTGTCCTAAAAGTCTCCGAAACTCAAACCGAACATCCTGGCAAACCAAAATAGCAGAAATAAATATAGGGAAATATTTAATAGGGGATCGGGGCATTAATTCTTAAGACGGCCGACCGGGTCGTCAGATCCTACTACACTTAAACATTCATTCATCCTCAAACGAGCATAGAGAAATACCTGAAGTAGTGAAAAAATGAGGGTAATGGTTGCACATATCTTTCTCGGTCTCCCAGGTCGCCTCCTTGACTTGCTGACCCGCCACTGAACCTTCACTGATGCAATGTTCTTTGACCTCAGCTTTCTTACCCGCCTGTCCAATATTGCCACTAGCTTCTCAACATAGGATAGATCCATGTCCAGCTGGACTGAACTGAAATTCAACACGTGTGACAGATCACTGTGATACCTCCGGAGCATCGAAACATGAAATACCGGGTGAACTCCTGCCAAGCTGGGAGGTAAGGAAAGCTCATAAGGAACCTCCCCAACGTGCCTCAATATCTCAAAAAGACCAATGAACCTCGGACTCAACTTACCTTTCTTCCCAAATCTCATAACGCCCTTCATAGGCGAAACCCGAAGCAGAACCCATTCTCCAACCATATAGGAAACATCACGAACCTTCTGGTCTGCATAGCTCTTCAGTTTAGACTGGGCTGTATGGAGTCTATCCAGAATCACCTTAACCTTCTCTAAAGCATCCTGAACTAAGTCTGTGCCCAACAATCTAGCCTCACCCGGCTCATACCAACCCACCGGAGATCTACACCGTCTACCATACAAAGCCTCATACGATGCCATCTGAATGCTGGGGTGATAACTGTTGTTGTAAGCAAACTCCGCCAATGGTGAGAACTGATCCCAAGACCCTTCAAAATTGATCGCGCATGCACAGAGCATATCCTCAAGAATCTAAATAGTGCGCTCGGACTGCCCGTCCATCTGAGGGTAAAATGTTGTACTCAACTCTACCCGAGTCCCCAACTCATGCTGAATGGCCATCCAGAACCGTGATGTGATCTGAGTACCTCTATCCGAAATAATGGAAATCGGAATACCATGCAGACGAACAATCTCCCGAATATAAATCTCTGCCAACCCCTCCGAAGAATAAGTAGTACATACAGGAATAAAGTGAGCAGACTTGGTCAGCCAATCCATAATCACCCAAACAACATCGAACTTTCTCAAAGTCCGTGGGAACCCAACTATGACGTCCATGGTGATCCGCTCCCACTTCTACTCCGGAATCTCTATCTGCTGAAGCTACCCACCCGGTCTCTGGTGCTCATACTTCACCTGCTGACAGTTGAGTCACCAAGATACAAACCCAACTATATCTTTCTTCATTCGCCTCAACCAATAGTGTTGCCTCAAATCCAGATACATCTTCGCGTCACCGAGATGAATGGAGTATTGAGAATTATGGGCCTCCTACAGAATCAACTCCCGAAGCCCATCAACATTGGGTACACAAATCCTACCCTGCATCCTCAATATACCGTCATCGCCGATAGTCACATCTCTTGCATCATCGTGCTGAACCTTGTCCTTGAGGACAAGCAAATGAAGGTCATCATACTAATGCTCCCTGATACGATCAAATAAGGAAGACCTAGAAACCACACAAGCTAGAATCCGACTAGGCTCTGAAATATCCAATCTCACAAACTGGTTGGCGAAGGCCTAAACGTCCATCGCCATAGGCCTCTCTGATGCTAACTCAAGATCATGGATAGGATGATTCTTCTCATGTACATTCAACTGTCTAGACGCATAGGCAATCACCCTACCACGCTGCATCAATACCGCTCCAAGGCCAATCCTTGAGGCATCACAATAGACAGTATAAGACCCCGAACCTATAGGCAATATAAAAATTGGGGCTGTAATCAAAGCTATCTTAAGCTTCTGAAAGCTCGCCTCGCACTCTTCCATCCACTGGAATAGAGCACCCTTCTGGGTGAATCTGGAAATAGGGGTTGCAATCGATGAAAACCCCTCCACAAAACAACGGTAGTAACCCGCCAAGCCAAGGAAACTGTGGATCTTTGTAGCTGAGGATGGTCTGGTCCAACTCTGCATGGTCTCTATCTTCTTCGAATCCACCTGAATACCCTTAATCGATACCACGTGGCCTAGGAATGCCACTAAATCCAACCAATACTCACATTTCAAGAACTTAGCATATAACTTCTTCTCTCTTAGAGTATGAAGCACATTCCTCAGATACTGCTTATGATCTTCCCAACTTCGGGAATACACCAGAATATCATCAATAAAGACAATGACAAATGAGTCAAGATATGGCTAGAATACGCTGTGAATCAAATGCATAAAGGCTGCTGGGGAATTGGTCAGCCCAAATCACATAACAAGGAAATCATAATGACCATACCGAGTCCTAAAAGCAGTTTTTGGGATATCTGGTTCCTGAATCTTCAACTGATGGTAACCTGAGCGCAAATCAATCTTAGAAAACACCTGTGCGCCCGGAAGCTGGTCAAACATATCATCAATATGACGCAAAAGATAACGGCTCTTCATTGTAACTTTGTTCAACTGGCGATAATCTATACACATACGCACAGGAGCACCCCAAGGTGATACACTAGGCTGAATAAAACCCTTATCAAGCAATTCCTATAACTGATCCTTCAACTCAGGAGGAGCCATGCGATACAGAGGAATAGAAATGGGCTGAGTGTCTGGCAACAGATCAATGCCAAAATCAATATCTCTATCGGGCGGCATGCCCGGAAGTTCAGCTGGAAACACATTAGAGAAATCTCGCACTACTGGGACTGAATCAACTGAAGGGGTATCAATACTGACATCTCTCACATAAGCTAAATACACGTCATACCACTTCTCAACCATACGATGAACCTTAAGGAAAGAAATAACTCTATTGAGAGTGTCATCTAAAGCACCCCTCCACTCAACACGCGATATACCTGGCATAGCCAGCATCACGGTTTTGGCGTGACAATCAAGAATAACATAATGGGGCGACAACTAGTCCATGCCCAAGATAATATAAAAATCTACCATGTTGAGCAACAATAAATCGGCTCTGGTCTAAAAACCATATAGAGTAACCAAAAATGACCGATAAATGCGGTCCACAACAAGAGAATATCCCACAGGAGTAGAAACATAAATAGGGAAACTCAAAGAATCCTGCGATACACCCAAATATGGAGCAAAATAATAGGACACATAAGAATAAGTGGAGCCTGGATCGAATAGAACCGATGTATCTCTGTGACAAACCAGTATAGTACCTGTGACGATAGAATCAGAGGCATCGGTACAGGCAGGAAAGGAATACTAATTGGCCTGGCCTCCCCCTCTAGTGCGACCTCTACCTCCTCGACCTCTACCTCTAGCTAGCTTAGCAGGTGTGGTAGCAACTGGAACTGTAACCATAGCTTGAGAACTCTGCGGGGCACGCTGTGGCTGGGAAGTCTGTGAAGGTACATTCCTCCAAAGTCTAGGGCAATCCCTCACCACATGGCGTGTGTCACCATACTTAAAGCAAGCCCTAGGAGGACGTGGTGGTTGTAACTCCCTCGGGCCAGGTCTGCGAGACTGACCTCTGAAAGCACTCCATGCAAGAGGCGCACTAGAAATCAGAGGTGCATAATAAGGCTCCTGAGGTATAGGAGGAGATGGAATACCACTGGCTGCTGGAAGAGCTAAATTAACAGGGCGACCCATATAACCTCTACCATGACGACCTGCAGCTGGGGCACGAGCACTAGAATAATAGCCCGACTCTCGAGACCTCTTCGCCTCCCTTTCCTCTCTTTCTCTCTAGCATGCATACTCTAAATCCTCCTAGCAATGCTTACCACCTACTGATAAGAAATGTCCATCTCTAACTCACGAGCCATGCTAGACCTAATGCTGGGAATAAGCCCTCAATAAACTGGTGAACCTTCTCGCGAACAGTAGAAACGAAGTCTGGTGCATGCCCTAGCCAAACTAGTGTAACAAACTACATATTTGTAAACACGTGATTTTTGCCACATATGAATTACTCCTACGAAATCCCAAAGAGTTAGATTTTTTCTATTAATTTTCAGTTATCTTAGGAATTATTGTAGAATTTTTCTAATTATTTGTATTTTTATGTGCATGTTTAATTTTATTTAATTTATAAAAAATACAAAAATACATTGCATTCGCATTTAGGATCTTATTTTATATTTTTAGATTTATTATTAAATTAGTTATTTTATAAAGATGAAAAATCATTAAAACAAATAGCTCATTTTTGCATTTTAACTCTGTAACTTTGAATTTTACAGTTTTTCTTTATATTTAGGATTTAATTAATTATTGTAAATACTCCGTTGAATAATTAATATAATTTGGTAGGATAATTTAGTTTTAAGAGTTAATTTAGGTTTAATTTTAATTTGGAAAGGAAAGGAATTTGAAATTGAAAAAGAGAAAAGAAATTAAATTAGAATAATCTGATTTTTTCGGGCTATCTTAATTGAATTCCTTCGGCCCAAACATTTGCCCATTACCCTTTCAAAAAATCGGCCGAGACCCATGCCTTTACCCGATCCGCTTTTTGTTTAAACAAACGACCCCATTTTCGATCTTACAATCCGAGCCGTCGATCTCCCTCCATCAAACAATTGAGAACTAATTGTTTAATAGTATAAAATTATCTGAACGGCCTAACCCACCCCTCATTCCATCCCTCTCAGTCGTCTCTACCTTTAGAGACGCCCTCAAGAACCCTAGAACGCCGACTCAAAATGCCCCACCCTCTCCGGTGGCGGCGCAGCCCTACACCACTCCAATCCATCCCAAAATCACACCCCAGCATCCTCTTTGACCACGCATACCAAATACAATACCTTCTTCCTTTGAATCATCACAGAGTTTCTCGAATCTGTGATCAAAATTTGAACGTTCGAACCATAATCTACCCCCAAATTCGAACCAGGTAATCCCCAGGCCTCCCCAAAACTCATCCCCATACCTATTTCCTGAAAACCTCAACAAGACTTCCCCAATTCCAAATATAAAAAATGTTCAAGCCCTAATCATCTTTTTTTCTAATTCCGCACAAAGCGAAGCTCGTTTTGAACCATAATCTACGCTAGTTGATTGCCCTTAACGAGAGGAATCAATTAGCATAGATTTTAGTTCATTCCGAGTAGGTCAGAGTTGAATGAATTCATCAAAGTTCGGTCAAGTGTTCATTCCTGTCGTTACATTTCATGTCGTCAAGACATTCCGGCATGTTTGGTATTTTACCCTCCTTTTTTTTATTGATTTTATACATTGTCATATTTTTTGCTTTATTTTATGTATTTTTATTTTTTTATTTTCTTTAGTTTATCTTCTCTAGTGGTCGAGTTTATTTTAAGTGACAGTTAGAACTAGTTCGAGCTTGAAATCAGAATTGTCCATTTTGTTTGCTATTTTTCCTTGATTTATTTCTTTTTCTGTGGTTTTATGAAACCATTTCTGATTGGTCAAGTTTCTCATATTAACTATGGTCATCATTGACCTAGTTAAGAGATTGGTTCAGTTGGACCTTGGTTTATTCTAACCCAAGTTAATAGTTGAAATCTAAATAGTGGAAATTCAAAGGGTAGTTTAGGATTTTCGATTAAAAGAATCTTGTTGAAACTGCCTAGGGAGATTCCAGGAAAGAAAGGGTTGGGTAGTTTCGAAAATTGGTTTTAAATTTCAGGGTTTAACTTGCAAAAGTGAAAATTGGGGAAGGGGCAATTGGAAAACAATTGATTCATTTATGCTGCCCTAAAGGTCCTCTATAAGTGGCATGTTTTCATTCTTTGGGAGGCGTATTTTTGAGAGATAAAAGACCAAAAAGGTTCATAGACGGCTGAGTTCTTTTATACCCTGAAAATACTGAAAACTGTCTGCATTTGGTAGTAGAAATCTGACTGCTTTTTTTCTTGTTTTCATTATTGATCAGAATCTTCTAAAAGGCTCCAAGAATTGTGTTCATTTGGGTTTAGCTTGGTTTGAAAGAAGCTGGGTTTTAGCTGGTTTGGTTGAGCTGATTCTGCTGCTTTTTCTAACTCTTCTTTCTCCTTGTTTCTATTTGAACTTCCAGGTACTCTTCTGAACTATAAGTGGCAAATGAAATTCGAATGTGTTGTTGTATGTAAAATGAGTTTTATTTTGAAGTTAACAAGAATAATGTTGATTTGGGGTTTTAGTCTCTACATTTCTCTTCTGATGCCATCTTTCTTTGTTCATCATTTATCATGTTTTAAGTTTGCCGCGATTTGTTCTATGGTATATGCTCAAAAACTCATGTGGAAAATAGCAAATTTGCACAATAGATCTATTTAAAGTTGTAGTATAATCAGTTCAGTGTTTATTATTCTTTGAAATGAGGATCTGAACTTTCGTAAGAGTTTTAAGGTTTGGTTTGTTGTTGTGAAGGATGAATTCAGGCCCATGTTGTGTGTATTTCTGAGAGAGATTTCATGTTACTGCATAGACATTATCCAAATTGATTATATTAGAAGTCAAATGTTGCTAGGGGTAGTAGAATGTATGCATTTGGAAATTAACTATTTGTTTAAGGTTATTTAGAATGGGATTTAATGTTTGGAATGGAGCAAAGTTGAGCTATACTAATAGTTGTATTCTTTATTTGAAACCACGCTGGTGTTTGGCTTGAATTCATGAATTCTATTAGATTTTAAATGGTGAGATAATTATGTATGAGTTATTATGACATTAAGGAAATGCATTTATCATAAAATGCGGTTGGGCATCAAGAACATGCTTTGCAGTGGACTAAATTTGTAAAAGCTTGACAATAGTTATTTTGATTTCATGTTCTCAAGAAGAACATCAATTTTGCCTAATTGACCATGTTGTATCACGCCATTGGGCCCTTAGCGTTGGCCCAATGCTCTTTTGAAACTCAATTGTGGGTTATGGACTTCACTTAAGTCCGATTCCCCTTTGGTGTTTCGACATGTAAGGCTTACAAAAGGCAATTGGGCCTGCGGACAGTTTGGGCCTCTCACACAACCAAATTCTCGATTTTCCTTCAACACCAGTCTTTTAATTATTAATTTCAATGCGAGCTTTAGCCTAAAAATAATTTCAAATCCCTTTAGGCCTTCCTTAATTAGTTAACCCCTTCTAAAATTAAATTTGAGGCATGCCATGCCAAATAAAACTCCAAAACCTGTGGCCCTCACTTAATTAATTGCAACACTTTAGAAATCGAGGTGCCATTAGATGAATTTTCCATGGCCCTCGCAAATCTTGTCATTAACTTGAAAGTGCAGAGTTGCTTTAGGCGCGCTATTTAAATTAATTTATTTAAACATGGGTGTGCATTTCATATGATCCAACTCCAATTCTCAAAAACGTTAAATAAAATGTGTCATGGACCGCGGGTGCATTTCATGTGGCGTGGTTCAAGACGTATTTTAGATAACGTTGAATCTTACTAAAATTAATTAAAAGTTGTTAATAAGTTAAAATTATACCATAGGCTAAAACATGTATTAAAATAAGATAATAGGCCGATTATAATAGTTTGAACAACCGTGCTAGAACCTCGGAACCTGGGAATGCCTAAAACCTTCTCCCGGGTTAACAGAATTCCTTATTCAGAAGTTCTAGTTCGTAGACTTCAAAAGAAAAGTCGAATTTAATCGATTTTAGATTTTAAAAATAAAACTGGTGACTTGGAACACCAATTAAAATATCCCAAGTGGCGACTCTGATAAATAAATAATCCTATTTCGAATAATGTCACTTAAAGTGGAAAAACTTCCTTATATACCTTTCGGGTGTGTAAAAGGAGGTGTGACAGCTCTGGCGACTCTGCTGGGGATCCAAACCCATAACTTTAGTTCAGGGTTTAATAATTCGAGCTTAGAATAACTGTTATAGTTGGCTTATTTTATTTGATTTTTACATGTTGAGTCTAATATGCTAAATGTCGCTTTTGCCGCTTTGATATTGTTTGGACTGTATATAAATTATTACGAAACCCTCCTCTCTCTGAGTCTTCTAAATCATCTGGAAAGTGTGCACTTCGTGTAACTTCTTTTCTATTAGAGTCTTATCCCAATTTTAGAACGAGGTTCGAATAAGTTGCAAAGCCGGTGAAGCTTCTATATTCCCGGTACGCTGCCTCCCCCCCTCTGGCTCGAGCTGTCTGCTCGGGTAAGTTAGGTCTAGAACAATATATCCAGGTTTTAAACCTAGTATAACAAAAACTCATGACGGATCCCTAGTAGGAACGTTTTTTTGCATCACGTGCACTTGACTTTGGAGTCTCAATACATGGGTTGGGCTTGTCTAGGATAGGTGTACCCGAAATAAACATACCATCCTGATTGCATTTTGACCAGCTTATAAATAAAGGAGAAAGTTGGGAAAGAGAAAAATCAATTTGAGGGCTAGAGAGATAGTTTACTCGTTTTTGAAAAAACCAATGTCCAAAAGGTACCGAAACTCTGCCGAAATTTTAAAAAAAATAAATTTGTTTTAAAAAAAAAAATAGTTAGTGTTGTTTTTAATATGTCAAATCTACCCGAGCTATGCCAGTTTGATTCTCACCAGATGTGGGATACGTAGGCAACCCTCATCGGGTCCAACTTCATTTTTGCAAAAATAACCCAAAAAGAACAAAAAAATTTAGTGTTTTGTCGTAAATAAGTAAGGTGATGTCATTCCTGTCTAAAATAGCCAAATGCCCCGAAATGGACGTCGGAAAGCTGTTTTTGCAAGAGCAACCACCTTTGGTCTCTTTTTCAAATTTTTGGCCGGTTAGCAAACACAACCCTAAAATCTTCTTTCTCGAAGTGCTGAAGGGCCATATTTTCAAAGCCGGGCTTTTATTTTTGAAATGACAATTTTGAAAAAAAAAAATTGGAGTCCAAAGAAATCATGATCCTTTTAAACTAAAATCACCGTAATAAATGTGTAGGATGAGACAAATGAAAATGAACCCTTCACAACTCTTGAGGAAATCCCCTTACAGCTCCATATGTGGTGGAACGACTTAGGTAAAGTCAGTAGAGGGACTGTGGTAAAAGTTTTGGGTGGTCTCGTGGGACTTCTGAAAATCAAGCCGAGATTGGATGTGATTGAAGATTAGATACCTTTCTGGGACCAGACTCACAATGTGTTTCACTTTTTTGATTTTGAGCTCCCCTACGCCGGAGGAAATTGCTGGTTATACCGACCATAGTGGAAATCTTAGAAGTCGGTACCTGGTGTTACCAAGACCAGTATCTCCTCACAAGTTTCTAGATATGTTGAGTATCAGTCGGGAGGTTTAGGATAGGAATTTATCCGAAGGGTTTTGCACTTTCCAATTCTTGTACCAACGCTATGGCAATGCCCAAGGTTTTGAAGCACCGTATACCCGGTCTAACCCATGCAGGAAACAAAGATAAGTGGGGGGCACGACTTGGTTTGGCCTTTATGGTAGCATTCTTGGGTGTCACAATATGTCCGAGAAAAGACGGCAACATAGAATTAGGTCTCGTGAGAATGGTTGATGTCATGATTAAAAAAGCTAATGGCACCCTGGTTCCAATGATCTTAGCTGAGATTTACCGAGCCTTAACCATCTGTCAAGAAGGGGGAAGATTCTTCCAAGGTTGCAACCTGTTACTACAACTTTGGATACAAGAACATCTTTGTCACTGTGTCGGGTATATGAACTATGACATGACTGGTCTAAATTGCACCAAAGAGTATGAAAACCGAGTGGCGGGTGTTGAATTTCCAGAAGGTACAGAGGCTTGGTTTGTGCATTTGGGTTCTTTAACTTCAGACAAAATTGAGTCGACTTTCGGATGGCTCCCTGTCACTGAAGTCATCTACAAGTCAGTCGAGGTATGCTATCTTCTCTTAATGGGTGAAGCATTCACCCATATGCTCCTCACTGGGTGCTGCGCCAATTAGGTAGGTTTCAAACTATCCCACATGACAAATATCTCAGCCGACAAGTCATCGAATTAGGCCCAAAAGTTGTATTCCCCGAAGGGAAAGTTCGTCAAATTTGGAATGAGTGCAGTTTTCTAGAACCTAAGACTCTAGTGCAGGATCTATCTAAAAGTGATATAGATCCTAATTACATGACCTGGTTCGGTAAAAGGTTCAAATCCCTCGAGATCCCGAAAGGCCTGCTAAAAGACCCCACGTCCAGCAAATCACTAACGAAACAGCTTTGCAGCAACAATCCATAAAAAGGGAAGTCCCCTCCAAGTTTTTTCCCGCATTTACTTATTCCATGAAATAAAAAAGAAGAGAAAGGAAAATGAAATAAAAAAAGGAGATAAAAAATGGTAGCTTAGAATCCCCAATCTCAATTTTACGCTTTTCCAGCATAGGGTCTCCAACCCATAGTTGAGATTTTAGACATAGGGTCTCACCCCCAAGTTGCCTTTTGCCAACATAGGTCTCCAACCCCTAGTTGAGATTTTTAGACATAGGGTCTCCATCACCTAGTCGCATTTTTCCAACATAGGGTCTCCAACCACCAGTTGAGATTTTTTAGACATAGGGTCTCCATTCCCTAGTCGCCTTTTGCCAACATAGGGTCTCCAACCCATAGTTGAGATTTTAGGACATAGGGTCTCCATCCCCTAGTTTCCTTTTGCCAACATAGGGTCTCCAACCCCTAGTTGAGATTTTAAATATAGGGTCTCCATCACCTAGTCGCCTTTTGCCAATATAGGGTCTCCAACCCCTAGTTGAGATATTTTAGATATAGGGTCTTCATCCCCTAGTGGCCGTTTGCCAACATAGGGTCTCCAACCCCTAGTTGAGATTTTAGACATAGGGTATCCATTCCATATTCGCCTTTTGCCAACATAGGGTCTCCATCCCCTAGTCGCCTTTTGCCAACATAGGGTCTCCAACCCTTAGTTGAGATTTTTAGACATAGGCTCTCCATCCCCTAGTCGCGTTTTGACAACATAGGGTCTCCAACCCCTAGTTGAGATTTTTAGACATAGGGTCTCCATCCCCTAGTCGCCTTTTACCAACATAGGGTCTCCAACCCCTAGTTGAGATTTTAGACATAGGGTCTCCACCCCCTAGTCGCATTTTGCCAACATAGGGTCTCCAACCCATAGTTAAGAGTTTTTAGACATAGGGTCTCCGTCCCCTAGTTGCCTTTTCCAACATAGGGTCTCCAACCCCTAGTTTAGATTTTAGACATAGGGTCCCTATCTCCTAGTCACCTTTTGCCAACATAGGGTCACCAACCCCCAGTTGATATTTTTTAGACATAGGGTCTCCATCCCCTAGTCGCCTTTTGCCAACATAGGGTCTCCAACCCCTAGTTGAGATTTTAAACATAGGGTCTCCATCACCTAGTCGCCTTTTGCCAACATAGGGTCTCCATCCCCTGATTGAGATTTTAGACATAGGGTCCCCATCCCCTAGTCGCCGTTTGCCAACATAGGGTCACCAACCTATAGTTGAGATTTTTAGACATAGGGTCTCCATCCCCTAGTTGCCTTTTGCCAACATATGGTCTCCAACCCATAGTTGAGATTTTAGACATAGGGTCTCCATCCCCTAGTCGCCTTTTGCAAACATAGGGTCTCCAACTCCTAGTTGAGATTTTTAGACATATGGCCTCCATCCCCTATTCGCCTTTTTACAACATAGGTCTCCAACCCCTAGTTGAGATTTTAGACATAGGGTATCCACCCCCTAGTCGTCTTTTTCCAGCATAGGTTCTCCAACCCCTAATTGAGATTTTAGACATAGGGTCTCCACCCCCTAGTCGCCTTTTGCCAACATAGGATCTCCAACTCCTAGTTGAGATTTTAGACATAGGGTCTCCACCCCTTAGTCGCATTTTGCCAACATATGGTGTCCAACCCCTAGTTGAGATTTTAGACATAGGTCTCCACCCTTAGTCGCGTTTTTCCAACATAGGTTCTCCAACCCCTAGTTGAGATTTTAGACAAAGGGTCTCCACCCCCTAGTCGCCTTTTCCAACACAGGGTCTCCACTCTCTGGTTGAGTTTTCATAGATACAGGGCTCCACTCCCTAATCTCTTTCTCTTAAAGACGCACAATCCTTATTTTATCGCTTTCAAATAAAGAAGTAGTTTTGAATTTTGTTACAATAACTCACGAAATTTTCCTAGTGAAAACTAGGGCAGAAAAACTTCATTCGTTTGCTTGTTTTGGTGTCTGATCAGGTTTTACCTCTAGCACAGGGTTCGAGATGACCCAAGAATGAGTCTCAATCCAGAATAAAGAAAAAAAAAAGAAGAAAAAGAAAAAGATGTGAACTCAAAGTGCTGAAGCGGAGAAAGAGGCAAACTACTCAAGATATGATTGAAGCCACAAGCCCTGAATGTCCCGCCTTGATCCAAAAGCTATAGAAAAAGGAACCAACACCTAAAGCTGTCGAGAATCAAGATTCAGATTGGAGTTTGCAGCAAGAACCATCCAAGACTCAAGATCAAGCTTCAAAAGATTTATAGATAGGAATCTTGTAACCCGTGGCTGATAGGCTTAGCTAGTTTAGCTTTTTATTTTTCCATTTTGGTGTAATAAGGAGTTCGACAAGTAGTAGCAGCAACAATAATAGTAAAATAACAGCTTCCTGGTAGTCCCAGCTATCGAAACTTCCAGAACTACACTGACTTGATTCCTTTATAGCCAAGGATATGTAGGCAACCTTTCAAACAGGGTTCGCTCAGGCTTTTTCAAAAATGCTTCTCATGGAGTTTCAACGGGCAAAAATCCCTCATAATTGCTCATTTTATATTTGCCCTAAAATCCTTCGTGTTTCCGAAAAAAGAGGGGCAGCTGTGAGTACGTGATTTTTGCCTCACACGAATTACTCCTACAAAATCCCAAAGAATTAGATTTTTTCTATTAATTGTCTGTTATTTTAGGAATTATTGTAGAATTTTTTTACTTATTTACATTTTTCTGTGCATGTTTAATTTTATTTAATTCATGAAAAATATAAAACTACGTTGCATTCACATTTAGGATTTAATTTTATATTTTTAGACTAATTATTAAATTAGTTGTTTTACAAAGATGAAAATCACAAAAAATAGCTCATTTTTGCAGTTTAACTCTGTAATTTTGAATTTTATAATTTTTCTTTAAATTTAGGATTTAATTAATTATTGTAAATACTATGTTGAGTAATTAATATAATTTGTTGGATAATTTAGTTTTAAAAGTTAATTTAGGTTTAATTTTAATTTGGAAAGAAAAGAAATTTGAAATTGAAAAAGAGAAAAGAAAAAAGAATCTGATTTTTGGGCTATCTTAATTGAATTCCTTCAGCCCAAACATTTTACCATTACCCGTTCAAAAAATCGGCCAAGACCCATGCTTTTACCTAGTCCGATTTTTATTTAACCAAACGACCCTGTTTTTTATCTTACAATCCGAGCCGTCGATCTCCCTTCATCAAATGGTCGAGAACTGATTGTTTGACAGTATAAAATTGTCTAAACGGCCTATCCACCCCCTCCCCGTTCCATCTCTCTCACTCGTCTCTACCTTCAGAGACGCCCTCAAGAACCCTAGAATGCCGACTCAAAATGGCCCACCCTCTCCGATGGCGGTGCATCCCTACACCACTCCAATCCGTCCCAAAATCATACCCTAGCATCCCCTTTGACCCCTCATACCAAATTCAATACCTACTTCCTTCGAATCATCATAGAGTTTCTCGAATATGTGATCAAAATTTGAACCTTCGAACCCTAATCTACCCCCAAATTCGAACCAGGTAATCCCAAGGCCTCCCCAAAACTTATCCCCACGCCTATTTCCCGAAAACCTCAACAAGACTTCCCCAATTCTAAATCTAAAAAATATTCAAGCCGTAACTCTCTTTTTCTTCTGATTCCGCACAAAGCCAGGCTTATTTTGAGCCATAATATATGCTAGTTGATTGCACTTAACGGGAGAAATAAATTAGCATGGATTTTAGTTCATTCCGAGGAGGTTAGAGTTGAATGAATTCATCAAAGTCTGGTCAAGTGTTCACTCCTGTCGTTACGTTTCATGTCGTCAAGACATTCCTGCGTGTTTGGTATTTTCCCCTCCTTTTTTCTTATTGATTTTATACATTGTCATATTTTTTGCTTTCATTTGTGTATTGTTATTTGTTTCTTTGCTTTAGTTTATCTTCTCTAGTGGTCGAGTTCATTTTAATTGACAGTTAGAACTAGTTCGAGCTTGAAATCAGAATTGTTCATTTTGTTTGCTATTTTTCCTTGATTTGTTTTTTTTTCTGTGGTTTTATGCAACCATTTCTGTTTGGTCAAGTTTCTCATATTAACTATGGTTATCACTAACCTAGTTAAGAGATTGGTTCAGTTGGACCTTGACTTATTCTAACCCAGGTTAATAGTTGAAGGGTAAATTGTGACAACCCAAAGGGTCATCACTGTTTTTTATCCATTATGAGCTTCCGAGGCCTTGAAAACCTCATTTATAGCTGTCTCGATTTGCGCGCACAGTCTGTACAAGTAGCTGGAAGCTTAAATATGAAATTCTGTAAAAATTTGGTAAGTTTTAATATTAAAATGAATAAAATTGACTTCGGTCAACAATTTGGGTAAACGGGCCCGGACCCGTGAATTTACAGTCTCGGAAGGTCCGTAGAAAATATGGGACTTGGGCGTATGTCGGGAATCGAATTTCGAGGTCCCAGGCCCGAGAAATAAATTTTTGAGTAAAATTGTTTTCTGAAAATATTTTAGGAAAATGAAAATGAAAACTGATTAAAAAGTGATGGTATGTGGTTTAAGCGCTTTCTATAAAGTTTGGTTGAAAACAGATGTCGTTTGACGTGTTTCAGACTTAAAATGGAAAATTTGGTGTTTTATAAAATTTGGAAGAAATCATGAATTTCAAGGCTTAATTCGTTGTATATGACGTTATTTTGGCGATTTGATCGCACAGTTAAGTCCATATGATGTTTTTGAGTTAGTATGACTATTTGGTTTGGAGCCCCGAGGGCTCGGGTGAGTTTCGGATAGGCGTCGGAGTATTTTGGACTTAGCAAATCTGATGTTTTTGCTGGTTGCTGGTGTCTAGGTTTTTGTTCTATGCGATCGCATTGATCCTTCCGCGATCGCAAAGAGTAAATTTTGGCAGTCATCAGTTTGTTCTATGCGATCGCATTGATTCTTCTGCGATCTCATAGAGTTAATTTTGGTAGACATTAAGTTGTTCTATGCGATCGCATTGATGCTTCCGCGATCGCATAGAGCAATTTTCGCCCAGTTCTTTAAAAGTCCCAAAACAGAACCATTTCGGGAGTTCTCAAATTTTTCACGAACTCCCTCTTCTCCAAGGTCCATAGGTGTCCATTGAAGCACTTCTTCACCAAAACTCCTCGGGTTAGTGAATCTTAACTCGTTTCCTTCAATTTTCATCAATATTATTTGAATTCCTAGGCCTAAAGCATGTGAAAATAGGTAGAAATTAGAGAATTGGATAGAGTTAGGGTTTTCAACTATTTCGTAAATTAGACCACGTTTTGGGGTCGAACTTGAGAACATATTATATATTCGGATCGTGAGTGAATGGGTGATCGGAATTTGGTTCAAACCTCGTGTTTTGACCAAGCGGTCCCGGGGTCGATTTTTATAATTTTGGGCAGAATGTTTAGGAGAATATATTTAGGCATATGGATTGGATTGTTTAGTATTATTGATGATATTAAATCAATTGTGTATATATATTATTGAATCAAAGCCAAACTCGAAAGGAAAAGCAGTGCTTAAGGATTGAGTTGGCCATAGAACTTCGAGGTAAGTGTTTGATCTACCCTAGCTTGAGGGAATAGGAGTTGAGTCATATTTGTTACTTTCTAATTGTCGAGTACGATGTTTAGGCATGGTGACGAGTATCTATACATTGGTGTCTAGTATGACTGTGAGTCTTTACATTACGAATATTTGGATTTTGCTATATCTTCCATGTTTGAACGATGATTTCTATATATTGTGAAGAGTATGTGAAGGAAATTGTGATATTTAAGGTTCGAGGAGCGTTGGCTCAAATTATAAATGAAATACTAAGAGTGAAAGAAAGAGAAAGAATCATTGAATTATTCCCTCACCAAAAATATTTATGGAATTGTTGACATATTCCTGGCTGGAAATTATATCATATATTATCGAGTCCTTATTGGACCCCTAATAATATTCTTTTCTGGTCTATTCCCTCGCCCCTTAACTGTGATTGTTGCTTGGGTGAGGAAGAGAGCAAAAGCGCGAAGGGTGATGCCGTGCATTGTTCGATATTATGAAATGGGAGCGGGTGGTACGCCTTCCACAGATGATATATAGAAATAGGAGCGAGTGGTACGCTTACCACAAATGATATATTGAAATGGGAGCGAGCGGTATGCCTACCACAAATGATATGTTGAAATGGGAGCGAGTGGTTCGCCTACTGCAAATGATATTGAAATGGGAGTCAGTGGTACACCTACCACAAATTATATTGAAATGGGAGTGAGTGGTACGCTTACCATAAATGATATTGAAATGGGAGTAAGTGGTACGCCTACCACAAATAATATTAAAATGGGAGCGAGTGGTACGCCTACCACAAATGATATTGAAATCAGAGCGAGTGGTACGCCTACCACAAATGATATATTGAAATGGGAGCGAGTGGTACACCTATCACAAATGATATAATGATATGGGAGCGAGTGGTACGCCTATCACGAGATATTATGAAATGGGAGCAGGTGGTACGCCTACCATGAGATATGAGGAATGGGATAGGGTTGCACGCCTGCAACAAGACGAGCTGAATATGAAAGTTGTCTTTATTTCTTATTTCCATGTTAAAATTTTAACTGTAGATTATTTCTTTGTTATTCCTGATATCCTGTTTATATCTGATACCCCTGAAGCATGTTCCCATCCCACATTGGCTGATTGTTTCTTGTACTTCCTTATTGTGTGTGTGTGTGTGTGTGTATATATATATATTTAAACTGCACAGGATTAATTAGGTGTCTGGTCCTAGCCTCGTCGCTAATTCACCGGGGTAGGCTAGGCACTTACCAGCATATGGGGTCGGTTGTGCTGATACTACACTCTGTGCTCCTTTGCACAGATACAGGTTTCGGACAGCAGCATCAATAGTGCGGGTGTTAGCACTCATACCAGCGAGACACCGAGGTAGCCTTGTGGGAGTTCGCAGCCCCGGCGTCTCTTCTATCTTTATTTCAGTCTGTTATCTCATGTATTTCGAGACAAACAATTATATTTTCTTTTGGACGTTGTATTTAGCACTCTTAGTAGTTCGTGAGTACGTGACACCAGTCTTGGGTAGAGATTTTAATTGAATTTCGGTATTTCAATAGTCTTGTTAACTTAAGTCTTCCGCTGCATTTATATTATTATTATTATTAAATTGTTTAAAGAGGAATCCTGAAAATGAAAAAGTTAAATAAGAGTTGGCTTGCCTAGCTCCTATTAGTAGGCGCCATCACGACTCCCGGGGTGGGAAATTCGGGTCGTGACAAGTTGGTATTAGAGCACTAGGTTACATAGGTCTCACAACTCACGGACAAGATTAGTAGAGTCTGAGGGATTTGTACGGAGACGTCTGTATTTATTCCCCAGATGCTACAGAGTTAGGAAAAAGTTTCACATTTGTTCTTTCTTGTCATGTCGTTCTATTTCTCAAAGCTAATTGAATTTCTACTTTTGTGTTTCCACGAATGGCGAAGTCACGTACCACTTCTTCAGCCGAACAATGGCACCGACCGGTGATAGATCAACTATATCTTCAAAAGTTTTGAGAAGGTCGGATAGGTTTCACCAAACTCTTCGCTACCACTTTTAGCGGTGTATCTTTTGAGGACCCACAGAATTTTCTTGACCGTTGCTATGAGGTATTGCAGAACGTGAGAATAATCGAAAGCGAGTGGGTTGATTTTGCTGTGCTTCAGATGACAAGTAGGGGTAGTGGAAAGATAATGCATTTACCAGACCAGTTGTGGTTCCAACGGAAGATGCAGACGTATCGAGAGATCACCTAATGAATCATGTAGGGGTTCAACGGACCTTGACGTCTGGCTGATTTATTTGAGTTGTGAAGGAAAAATATTGTGGATTATCGGATGTTGTGACCTTTGACTTAGCGCCAATAGGGAATTCCACTATCAGTGAATGGATCGTATGGTCATGTGTTATGTCAGTTTTGGCTTGGAAGTTATATATATGGTACATAAAGGTTCCCCAATAATTTATACATATTTGAGGCTTTGTACTTTGCTGGGGGTAAGGTTGGAACTTATGGTATGTCTGCCTCATTAATAATCCAACACTTCAGTATCAAGGGAGTTAGGGAAACAACTTTAAATTTACAAAAGGTGTACTCAGTGTGGCACTCACGGTTGCAGATTTTGGGTGCTTTGGAGGAAATACAGTGGTAGACGACTGATAACTGTGATTTTTACATGATTCATACCATTTTCTGCCTAAGCTTTGTGCATAAATTGATATTGATTAGTCCTGAATTGCTTACAAGTTGCGCTTGATTGCAGGTTTGAGCGACTAGATGATAAAGATCACAAATCGGCTCAGGAAGGAGTGAAATCTGCCAAGTGTCAAGAGATGAGCTAAAGTGTGAGTAAAAAGACTTGTGCGGACCGAAACCTTTTGTCATGCGGCCGCAAAAGAAGATCCTGCAAATATTCAAGTCAAGGAACCTATGCGGTCCGCACTGCTTCGCCACGCGGACGCACAGGTAAAGATCAGAGAACCTGAAATTTGGACACAACTCCACGCGGACCGCACACAATTCTACGCGATCCGCAATGATGAAGAAACAGAGGCTCAGATTCAAAGGCATAGTCCCACGCGNAACTATGTGGCCGCGCATCATTTTCATGCGGTCTGCGTCCAAGACCCAGAAGCTCAAATATTGAAGACCTGTTTACCCTATGCGGCCGCATGTCATTTTCATGTGGTCCGCGACAGACCCTTAAGGGCATTTTTGTCCAGTTTTTCCTGGGTAGTATAAATAGAATATTTTACCTTTTTAGGTTAAGTTCTTTTACACAGTATGAGCAGCTGAGCACGAGGCAACATTTATTTGACTATTTTGGGCTATTTTCCTTAATTTTGAACGTGGATTCAAGTGTATTAAATTTGTAGTTCATTAATATGTCAATTTCTACTATTATTTCTTCAATTTCTACTTCTTCCATGTCTAGCTAAACACATTAGCTAGGGTTGTGGCTCAACCCTAGTGTGGGTAATTAATGGGTGTTTTTGCTTAATGTTTGGATGATATTGGGTGTTTGGTTTTGGGTTGATTGTATGTTTTCATTTAGATTTTTGTGGTTGCAAACACTAAGTCTAGCTTAGTGGGTTTTGACTCTTCTTGAGAAAGAGAGTCTATAACCTCTCAATCAAAACAACAAGAATTTGGATGGACCCATGAGAATGGTAGTCCCGAGTAACGCGTTAAACCTCGAGAGAGTAATTACCCAACTTGAACGTTAAAGTTGCTTGGGCAAATTAGCCTACCCAATTGGTATCAAGAGATTCAATTGGGCAAAATTACTCTCCCTACCGAGAGGTGTGAGAGTGAGTGCTAAGTGCAACGGTTATCCATATATCCCATATTATCATCCTTATATTGAAATTCTATACCCGTTAATTATTCACCTAGGCGAGTGCTATGACCCTAGTGTCTTCTCCTTATTGCATACACCTTAGAATTATAATTTAGCATAATCTAGTTCATAATTGTAGTCAATATCTTTAGTCGATAATCAAAGAAAACCAAAAATGTTAGAAGCCAAATTAGAAGTTACATCACTTTATTAGTCTTCACAAATACTTGACTCCAATATTAAGCTCCCTGAGGAAATTGACCCCGAAAACCACTATCGGGTAAAAGTTATTCACGCCCACTCTTCCTAAGAGTTGAGTTTGCGACGATCAACGACCTTCTCGACTATTTGGTTTGTGCCAAGATTTATCTGTATGGAGTTTTACCTTTGTGATCGTTGTGCGTAAATAGGGGTAAGAATCTCCCCCAAAGAATAATGAAGAGTATATGAATAAATGGGGTAGCTCAGCAGTGTTAAGCCAGCATAGCAAAAGAGGAAATTGGCCGCCCGTGTTTGTGGCAAGCCTACGAAGAGGGCAGACTGGCCAATGCAACATCACCTACTCAGCTCTATTTTAAGAAATGTTTTGAAGGAGTTTACCTCCCGGATTCTCTGCAATATGTGGTATATGTGATCTGAGCGGTTGTGCCAGGTCACCATGACAGTGTCCGAATATGTCATCAGGTTCAATAAGTTAGCTGAGCCCTCAAAGTAATTGTTACGAATGTGGTAGTACTAGGCACATCATGAAAAAAATTTGTCCTAGACGTGGAGAAGTATAATTTATGAAAGCACTCAGGCTACATACCCCATTGTAGTCAATACTCAGCTTACATGTCCAGCCAGAGGTCGGGGTCAGGATATTAGAGTGGAGGTGAGACTCCTAGAGGTGGAGACCCAACCATTGATATATTTTCTATGGTGTGGCTGAGGTCACAACACTAAATGTTGTCGTTACTAGTACGGTTTCGAATAGTTATAAAGTAACAATTTTCTTAATTTGATTCGGTTCTGAGTATCGTGGCAAGTCCTTCTATTGTGCTCCACTTATGAGCGAGCTTCGTAATTCTGAGATCCGCTTATGTGAATGCTCCTGTTGAGAGATTTGACGGAGATGGCTAAGACTATCATTATATGTTGTGATATTATTAAATTGAAAAAAAACATTTGAAAGAAGAAGAAATGAAATATTTCGGTTGGCCTGCCGTGCATAATACCGGTGACTCAACACTAAGGACGAGATCCTTGCATATTTATGTAATGAGAAGTTTTTAAACCGTAATTATTGAGTTTTAGACTACGATATGTGGTTATGGTCATACCTATGAAGCATTTTATGTCAAGATATCATTGTGATAATGCCTTGCTTGTAATGCGGAGGTGGATAGGCCCAATTACATGGGAGACTCTGCCGAAATTTTTGAAGAACTTGGGAATTAGAAAAAACAAATTTTGGGATATTGATAATGTGCATTGATTACCGGCAATTGAACAAGGTTACAATCAAGAATAAGTATCCACTACCGAGGATTGATGATTTATTTGACGAGATTCAGGGTGCCAAGGTGTTTTCAAAGATAGACTTGAGATCTGGCTACCATCAGTTAAAAATTAGGGCATCCGATGTTCCTAAAATACATTTCCGCACTCGGTATAGACATTATGAGTTCTTGGTTATGTATTTTGGGATTGACAAATGCCCCAACAACTTTTATGGACTTCATGAACCGAGTGTTTAGGCCTTATTTGGACTTGTTCGTGATAGTCTTCATTGATGATATATTGATATACTCACGTAGCCAGGAGGAGCATAAGTAGCATCTCACAGTGGCTCTTCAGACTCTGGAAGATAGTCAGTTGTATGCAAAATTTTCAAAGTGTGAATTCTGGTTGAGTTCAGTTGCATTCCTGGGTCACGTCGTAATGGTAGAAGGTATTGAGGTTGAGCCGAAGAAGATTGAGGCAGTCAAGAACTGGCCTAGACCAACATCAACTATAGAGATCCGGAGTTTCTTGGGATTGGCAGGTTACTATCAACGGTTCGTGGAGGGATTTTCATCTATCGCAGCCCCGATGACCAGATTGACCCAGAAGGGTACCCAGTTCAGATGGTCGGACGAGTGGGGGGCGAGCTTTCAGTGGCTCAAAATAGCTCTAACTACTACACCGGTATTGGTCTTGCCCACAGGTTCAGGGCTTTATACAGTCTATTGTGATGCTTCCCGTATTGGACTTAGTTCAGTGTTGATACAGGATGGCAAGGTCATTGCCTATGCTTCGAGGTAGTTAAAGATTCATGAGAAGAACTATCCAATACATGATTTGGAGTTTGCAGCTATGGTTCACACATTGAAGATCTGGAGGAACTATTTATATGGCGTGGCATGTGAGGTGTTCAGTGATCACAAGAGTTTTCAATACTTGTTTAAGCAAAATGAGTTGAATTTGAGGCAGAGAAGGTGGTTGGAGTTGTTGAAAGATTATGACATCACTATTTTGTATCACCCCGGGGAGGCCAATGTGGTGGCTGATGCCTTGAGTAGAAAGTCAGTCAGTATGGGCAATCTTGCTTTTATTTCGGTTAGTTAGAGGCCGGTTGCCTTGGTTGTTCGAGCTTTGGCCAATCGATTTGTAAGGCTGGATATTTCTGAGCCTAGTCGAGTGCTAAGTTGAACGGTCACTCGTTCTTCGTTATTGGATCGCATCCATGATCGGCAGTTTGATGATCCTCATTTGTGTGTCCTTAGAGACACGGTGCAGCGAGGGGGTGCCACGCAGGTTACATTAGATACTGATGGAGTTATGAGATTGTTCGCCTACATGGTGTGCCGGTATCTATCATTTTGGACTGAGGTACGCAGTTTACCTCGCATTTCTAGAAAGCAGTTCAGCGAGAATTAGGCACCCAGGTATAGTTGAGCACAACATTTCATCCCCAGACGGACGGACAGTTAGAACGGACTATTCAGATTTTGGAGGATATGCTACGAGCTTGTGTTATTGACTTTGGAGGTTCGTGGGTTCAGTTCTTGCCTTTAGCGGAGTTTGCCTACAATAACAACTACCAGTCGAGCATCTAGATAGCTCCTTATAAGGCCTTATATGGTAGGCAGTGCTGGTCTCCGTTGGGTAGTTTGAGCAGGGAGAGGCTCGGTGGTTGGGTACAGATTTGGTTCAGGAGGCCTTGGATAAGGTTAAGATTATTCAGGAAAGGCTTCGTTCAGCTCAGTCCAGGCAATAGAGCTATGCGGATCGTAGGGTTCGAGGTGTAGCTTTCATGGTCGGTGAGCGTGTGTTGCTCCGACTGTCGCCTATGAAGGGCGTGATGAGATTTGGGAAGAAGCGCAAGCTTAGCCCTAGGTTCATTGGTCCGTTTGAGATTCTTGATCGAGTGGGAGATGTGGCTTATATACTTGCATTGCCACCTAGCTTACCAGCCGTACATCTATTTTTTCATGTATCCATACTTCGGAAATATCACGGCGATCCAGCCCACGTATTAGATTTTAGCATTGTCCAGTTGGACAAAGACTTGTCTTACGAGGAGGAGCCAGTGGTTGTTTTAGACCAGCAGGTTCGCCAGTTGAGATCCAAAAGTTTTTCCTCTGTTCGTGTTTAGTGGAGAGGTCAGCCTCCTGAGGCTTCGACCTGGGAGTCCGAATCTGATATGCGGAGCCGTTATCCTCATTTATCCCTCGACTCAGGTCCTTCCTTCTTATGTCTATTCGGGGACGAATGGTTGTTTTAGAGGTGGAGATGTGACGACCCAAAGGGTCATCACTATTTTCTTATCCATTCCGAGCTTCCGAGGACTTTAAAACCTCATTTATAGTTTCCTCGATTTTCATGCACAGTCTGTACGCGTAGCTGGAAGCTCAAATATGAAATTATGTGAAACTTTGCTAAGTTTTGATATTAAAATGAATAAATTTGACTTCGATCAATATTTTGGGTAAACGGGCCCAGACCCATGAATTTACAGTCTCGGAAGGTCCATAGAAAAATATGGGAGTTAGGCGTATGCCCGGAATCGAATTCCGAGGTCCCAGGCCAGAGAAATGAATTTTTGAGTAAAATTGTTTTCTGAAAATATTTAAGGAAAATAAAAATAAAAATTGATTAAAAAGTGATGGTATCGGGCCCGTATTTTGGTTTCGGCGCCCGGTACAGGTCTTATATATGGTTTAAACATTTTCTGTAAAATTTTCTTGAAAACGGATGTCGTTTGACTTGTTTCGGACTTAAAATGAAAAATTTGATGTTTTATGAAATTTGGAAGAAATCATGGATTTAAGGCTTAATTCGTTATATATGACGTTATTTTGGCGATTTGATCGCACGGTTGAGTCCATATGATGTTTTTGAGTTAGTATGCATATTTGGTTTGGAGCCCCGAGGGCTCGGGTGATTTTGGATATACGTCGGAGTGTTTTGGACTTAGAAAATCTGGTGTTTTTGCAGGTTGCTGGTGTCCAGGTTTTTGTTCTATGCGATCGCATTGATCCTTCCGCGATCGCATAGAGTTAATTTTTTGTTCTATGTGATCGCATAGAGTAAATTTTGGCAGTCATCAGTTTATTCTATGCGATCGCATTGATTCTTCTGCGATCGCATAAAGTTAATTTTGGTAGACATAAAGTTGTTCTATGCGATCGCATTGATCCTTCCGCGATCGCATATAGCAATTTTCGCCAAGTTCTTAAAAAGTCCCAAAACAGAACCATTTCGGGAATTCTCAAATTTTTCACGAACTCCCTCTTCTCCAAGGTCCATAGGCATCCATTGAAGCAATACTTCACCAAAACTCCTTGGGTTAGTGATTCTTAACTCGTTTCCTTCACTTTTGATCAATATTATTTGAATTCCTAGTCCTAAAGCATGTGAAAATAGGTAGAAATTAGAGAATTGGCTAGAGTTAGGGTTTTCAACTATTTCGTGAATTAGACCTCATTTTGGGGTTGAACTTGAGAACAAATTATCTATTCGGGCTCGTGAGTGAATGGGTGATCGGAATTTGGTTTGAACCTCGTGTTTTGACCAAGCATGCCCGGGGTCGATTTTTATAATTTTGGGCAGAATGTCTAGGAGAATATATTAGGCATATGGATTGGATTGTTTAGTATTATTGATGATATTAAATCAATTGTGTATAGATATGATTGAATAGAAGCCAAACTCGAAAGGAAAAGTGGTGCTTAAGGATTGAGTTGGCCATAGAACTTCGAGGTAAGTGTTTGATCTACCCTAGCTTGAGGGAATAAGAGTTGAGTCATATTTGTTACTTCCTAATTGTCGAGTACGATGTATAGGCATGGTGATGAGTATCTATACATTGGTGTCTAGTATGACTGTGAGTCTTTACATTACGAATATTTAGATTTTGCTATATCTTCCATGTTTGAATGATGATTTCTATATATTGTGAAGAGTATGTGAAGGAAATTGTGATATTTAATGTTCGAGGAGCGTTGGCTCAAATTATAAATGAAATACTAAGAATGAAAGAAAGAGAAAGAATCATTGAATTATTCCCTCACCAAAAATATTTATGGAATTGTTGACATATTCCTTGCTGGAAATTTTATCATATATTATTGAGTCCTTATTGGACCCCTATTAATATTCTTTTCTGGTCTATTCCCTCGCCCCTTAACTGTGATTGTTGCTTGGGTGAGGAAGAGAGCAAAAGCGCGAAGGGTGATGCCGTGCATTGTTCGATATTATGAAATGGGAGCGGGTGGTACGCCTTCCACAGATGATATATAGAAATAGGAGCGAGTGGTACGCTTACCACAAATGATATATTGAAATGGGAGCGAGCGGTATGCCTACCACAAATGATATGTTGAAATGGGAGCGAGTGGTTCGCCTACTGCAAATGATATTGAAATGGGAGTCAGTGGTACACCTACCACAAATTATATTGAAATGGGAGTGAGTGGTACGCTTACCATAAATGATATTGAAATGGGAGTAAGTGGTACGCCTACCACAAATAATATTAAAATGGGAGCGAGTGGTACGCCTACCACAAATGATAT
>MU669687.1:135912-138412 GCA_026770625.1 Nicotiana glauca
TAAATACTCTTTTGCATTTTTTACCTCACTACAATATCTTTCACACTCTATTTTTCTTCACAAACTATTTTCTTATAGTTTATGGACTTGCTCTCTCTTTTCTCTCTTTGTTGGTGTGTAGAAATGAGAGTTGAAGCTCTCATTTTATAGCCAAAACCTCACCTACAATATTTGACAATTTCTACACCCATTTTACAATTTCAACAAGGTTGGCTACCAACCAAACCAAGTCAATAAAATTGGCTACCAATATTTGACAAACTCAACAAGGTTGACTACTAAACCAACTCAACAATATTGGCTACCAAACAATTTGAATGAGATGGATACCATATCAAGTCCCTGGAATGATACTCCCTCCGTTCTAATTTATGTGAACCTGTTTGACTGGACACGGAGTTTAAAAAAAAATGAAGACTTTTGGAACGTGTGGTTCTAAACAAGTCCAAATGGGGCACAGAGTATTTGTGTGGTTATAAAAACTTTTCGTTAAGGATAGAGTTGTAACTTTAAGCTGAATTGTTACCAAATTTAGAAAGAGTTCATTCTTTTTAGAACGGATTAAAAAGAAAATAGGTTCACACAACCTGGAACAGGGAGAATAAAAGTCAAATGACAACTAAAGATCTAAAATGGGCACCAACGTACACCACCAGAAAGTGTCAATAACTTACGAAGTGAATCTAGCTTCTAGCCATGTACCTTGTCACCTACAAACTCAACGCCTGTCACACGACGTGACAAGTCCAAACGGGCTAAGTACTTCCAAAGAATATTCAAAAAGTCTCATTGACAACCCCTAAGAGGATAACAAGACTATCATGGGCTATATATAATTATAATAAAATGCAACAAGTAGGGCAGGTAATCCACAAAATATGCATTAAATAATCCGTAAACTGAAATTGATTCTAAAATAAATTTAAACTGTTAACTGAAAATTAAAAACTAAAAACTAAGTTTGTATCTGATAACAAAAATAAGAGCCCGTTTGGCTTAGCTTATTTAGAGTAGCTGATAAGCATTAGGTGCTGAAAAGCACTTTTAAGTGCTGAAACTGATTAAATAATAAGCAGTTACGTGTTTGGATAAAAGTGCTGAAATTAATAATAAGCAGCTGAAGAACTGGGTATACGAAAAGTTTTGTTTTAAAAAAAGTATTTTATGGATAGAATAGTAAATATTTTGGTCAAACTTAAAGTGCTTATAAGCTGAAATTTGATAAGTTGAGGGAGACCAACTTATGACTTTTGACTTATTTTTTGCTTATAAGCATTTTTAATTTACCAAACGCGAAGATAAGCCAAAAAGTGTTTATAAGTCAATTTGACCAGCTTATAAGCTTAGCCAAACACCCTCTAAAGCTTAGAGATGAGTGTAAAACTGATATCTAAACTGAGGCTGAAAACTGAATTATATTTTTAAAGAGTTGCTCTTTAAGAAAAAAAAAGATTTACACATGAATTGGAACTAGGATCACGCACAGGGGCTACTAAAACTATTGTGGGCCTCTAATTGTTAATCCATAATGGGACCATTGAGTACGCCAAATCAAGGTCAACCTATCTGAAAGCGTTAGCACCTGCAAGCATGGGATAGTTAGCCCTGGCCACCGTGGCACTCGTGCTCGTGGAGTTTAGCTACTTCTCCCTTTCTAAATATAATCACATTATTCTAAAATTACAAGAAAAGTCTGAGTAATACAAGTAATTTCACATAAGCAAATGATTGCAACTTCTCCTAGTCATTTTCTGTCATAAGAGTTCACAATCATATATAGCTTATTCTGAAAAGTAAGGCAAACAATAATATGCACATTCTAATGTTGCTCTTGACTTAGAGAAGAAACCTAAATTCACTTCAAATATTCTTCTTTTCTAGTAGAGTCAGTCTCCCCGTGCGTTCACCATGTCATCATAATCTACACCAAATAACTCAATTAAAGTTCGTCCTATCCCAAAGGAATTCAATTTTCCTCAATTCAAATTTTGGCTAAAAGCCCTAATCCCAAAACTTCGATTTCAAGATTAATTTTGAATGAAGTTTTACTCTTTCGGTGTTTCTAGTTTGTACATGCCGTTAATAATCTTAGACCCATAGTAGGATTCAAAAATATGATGAGAGGTTACTTTAACTCAAAACCCTAGCTTTCTCCTTGTTGAGTGTTCTTAAATATTTTGTATGAACTTACTAATTCAACCTATAATAGCATTAACTTCAACCTTAGTAGTGAGAATTCAACTTAATTTAGGTAGGAGAGCGTCGTTCTCACAAGCACTAGGTTTGAGAAAAAAATCCTGTTCTTGGGTTCTTGTAGATGATCCAATGATTTGAAGATGAAATCTTATTAGAATCATGTTGGGGATTAATAATCCAGCCATAACCGCGTAAAAACTCACCTTGGTTGGGGAATGATTTTGTGTCAATATCTTCTTAAGTAGAATAAACCCTATCTATTTGGGGTGTTTTGAATGGGAAAATCCTGTCCTCGAGCTATTTA
>MU669687.1:143412-168638 GCA_026770625.1 Nicotiana glauca
CCGAACCGAAGCTTAATGGCTTATTGGTAATGGCTTAACGGATGGGGAACAGATTGAATTGTTTTTATTAATGGCTTATCGGTTTAGGGGCGAATTATTCAATTTTCTTAACGGATAATCCGTTAACCCGTTTTATATATATATATATATATTAACATTTTACCTATTCTATTATAAGACTTTTTATGGGATTTGTAGTAGTATTAAGTACTTTTTTGGCACCGAATGGAAGTGGTTTCTGTTAAATGGTTGGGCGCAAAGTTTTAATTCTGTAGAAGTGGTCTTGAATGTTGAGCGCAAAGTTGTGTTTCTGTAGAAGTGGTCTTGAATGTTGAACTATTGGATTGGTTACGAAGTTTGTCTCTGTAGTGTTTTGTTCTTGATCTTTTTTTGGTGTGTATATTTGCAAACAGCTACTGCCAAAACCTTTTTAGTGTTTGTATATGGATGAAGTACTATGTTCTCTCTTTTCATACTTTCATTGTGGTTTTTCTTCAATTAGTCATGTTACTACTACTAGCCTTTTGGTCTTTGCCTAGAAGAAGAATAAGTTGCATTTTTGGTGATGCATGGTCTATGAGTAAATCTCTGTTGAAGTAATCTAATATTCAATCAAATCTATTATCTCTGGCAAATTAAATTGAATGCATCATATTGACTAATGTTATTTTTTATGGCAATTCATTATTTCTAAGACGGGGAGAAAGGGAGATATTTAGTGAATATGTATGTTAGGCTGATAAACCGCCCAATATCTGCCCGATAAGAGCTAAACCATTACCAATCCGCTCGATATCTTATCGGGTGGCTAACGGATTAATACATGTAAAAGTCAATAATCATTAAGCCAAACCGTTAGGAGTAAAAAGCCGCACAATCCGCCCAATAAGCAACCCTAACTAGGGGTGTGCAGACTCCTGGAGGGGCCCCTTACAGCCCAAGTGCAATAACAAGCCATCTCGTGGCATAAAACTAGGCCCTCTGCCTCATATCTATCAAGCCACCTCGTGGCGTACATATCTCGGGCCCTTGGCCTCAATCAATATCAATGTTTCCTCACAACATAGGCCCTCGGCCTTACTCATTCAAAAATGCTCACAAGCCCCTCGAGCAATAGTAAAACAGTGTTTCTCAGCCCAAACGTCATTTAAAATATCATTTAAGTCTTAAAACGAAGTAAACATGGTTGAGTATGAAAACAGTAGAAAATAATATGACTGAGCTCAAATATAAAGTCAAAACAGTGAGAAAATATCAATAAACAGCCGAGAAGTGTTCAAATTGTTGGCACTAGGCCCAAATATGGCATTCATCCCAAATAATGATGATAGCAACTAATTTTCAATCAAATACGCGGTAAAATCATCAATCGGGACGGACTAAGTCACAAACCCCAATAGTGCACGACCGCACGCCCGTCATCAAGCGTGTGTCTCACCTCAATCTAGCATTACGATGTGCAATCCGGGGTTTCAAACCCTCAGAACATCATTTACAATCATTACTCACCTCGAATCGGCTAAATCTCTAGCTCGCGATGCCTTTGCCCCACAAATCAGCCTCCACGCGCATCGAATCTATCCAAAATCAGAACGAGGACGTCAAAATATGCTAAGGGAACAAAGCCCAAGTGAAAACAATCAATAAAGGGCACAAATCTCGAAATTAACAAAACCCAACCCCTGGGACCACATCTTGAAATTTAGAAATATATACACCAATAGGTTCCTTATCTTCCCACGAGTTCATGCATACCAAAAACATCAAAATCCATCTACAAATGACCCTTCAAATCCCAAATCAAAAGTCCAATTTTTCAAATCCTAGTTCTTCAATTTTTGGCTTAGGTTTCATGATTTTCTAGGTGGAATTCACATGATAATCGAGTTTTTAGTCCAAGAATCTTACCTCCCAACGATTCCCCTTGAATCCCTCTTCAATCTCCTTCAAAAATCTCCCAAAATGGCCAACTATGGAGGAAATAAACCTCAAGATCGCGGACAAGACGAGTTAAAAACATTTTGCCCAGGCCTGAATTTCCTTCTTCGCGAACGCGGTCAAACGCTCGCGTTCGCAAAGCACAAACTTACTTTGAGCAATTTTCCTTCTACGCGATCGCCACCAATCCCCCGTGAACGCGTTTCTTTACCCAGGCGAACCTTCGCGAATGAGCTCCATCTATCGTGAACGCAATGAGCAACCTAGACCTCAGACCAGCTGACCAAAAGACCCTATGGGAATGCGATTGCCATATCGCGAAGGCGATTCACCAATTCCTTAGCCCTTCGCGAATGCGTAGCTCCCCTCGCGAATGCGAAGGCTTAATCTTTGCCTTCCTCAACTGCCTCTTCGCGAACGCAAGGCTCCACTCGCAAACGTGAAGTGTAAAATCCCTGCAACAGCTGAACAGATTTTCTGCTATTTTCTGAACTACAAAATGGTCTGATTGACCACCGACACTCACTCAAGGCCCCCAGGACCTCAACCAAAGACACCAACATATCCTAATACCTTATTCAAACTTGCTCCAATCATAAAAAAACTTCAAATAACATCAAATCAACCAAAACACATCGGATTCAAGCCTAAGTTTCTAAAAATATTTTGAATTCTGCTTTTGATCAAAAACTCAACCAAACCACATACGAATGACCTGAAATTTTGCACATATATCCCAAATCACATAATGAAGCTACTGCAACTTTTGAAATTCCATTCCGACCCCTATACCAAAATCTCGCCTATCAATCGGAAATCGCTAGAATATCAACTTCGTCAATTCAAGCCTAAAACTACTCCAAACCTCCAAAACTCATTCTGCTCATGTTCCGAAGTCATAAATCACCTCCCGAAGCTAACCAAACCATCGGAACTCACATCCAAGCCCTCTAACACATAAGTCAACATCCGATTGACTTTTCCAACTTAAGCTTTCTTAAAAGAGACTAAGTGTCTCAAAC
Source organism: Nicotiana glauca (assembly GCA_026770625.1). Classification (NCBI taxonomy): domain Eukaryota; kingdom Viridiplantae; phylum Streptophyta; class Magnoliopsida; order Solanales; family Solanaceae; genus Nicotiana; species Nicotiana glauca. Next base: position 146,373 of record MU669687.1, read on the forward strand.
TTTACCAAAACCAATCCGAATTCAATCCAACCAACCCGATAACTCAAAATATAGATAAATAAGACATAAAGAAGTAGAAATGGGAGAAACGGAGCAGTAACTCATGAGACGACTGGCCGGGTCATCATATCCTCCCAACTTCAACAATTGTTCATCCTCGAACGAGTCAAGAAACATACCTGAAGCCTTAAACAGGTGAGGATATCTGCTCTGCATCTACCGATCGGTCTCCCAGGTAGCCTCCTCCACGGGCCGACCTCTCCACAGCACTTTCACTGAAGCTATATCCTTTGACTTCAATTTCCGAACCCGATTCTCCAAAATAGCTGTTGGCTCCACATCATAAGTCAAAACACCCTTCAACTGAACCGTGCTGAAATCCAGAACATGAGATGAATCTCCAATATACTTTCAAAGCATAGAAACATGGAACACCGGATGCACACCCGACAAACTAGGCGGCAAGTCAAGCTCATAAGCCATATCCCAATCCTCCGAAGTAACTCAAAAGGACTAATGAACCGCGGACTCAACTTCCCTTTCTTCCCAAATCTCATGACACCCATCGTGGGCGAAACCTTCAACAGGACCTTCTCACCAACCATGTAGGACACATCTCGAACCTTCCTTTCAGCATAACTCTTTTGCCTCGATTGCGGTGTACGAAGTCTCTCATGTATCACCTTCACCTTATCTAAAGTATCCTGAACCAAATCTGTCCCCATTAGCCTAGCCTCACCGAGCTTGAACCAACCAACTGGAGATCTACACCGCCTCCCGTACAAAGCCTCATATGGAGACATCTGAATACTCGACTGGTAGCTGTTGTTATAGGCAAACTCTACAGGCAGTAGAAATGGATCCCATGACCCTCCGAAATCAATAACACAAGTGCGTAGCATATCCTCCAATATCTGAATAGTGCGCTCGTACTGCCCGTCCATCTGAGGGTGAAAAGTTGTGCTCAACTCAACTTGAGTACCCAACTCTCGCTGACCAGACTTCCAAAATTGGGAAGTAAAATGAGTGCCCCGATCTGAAATGATGGAAACTAGGACACCATGCAACCGAACAACCTCCCGGATATATATCTCTGCTAACTGCTCCGAAGAATAAGTAGTACAGATAGGAATGAAGTGCGCGGTCTTGATCAGCCGATCCACAATCACCCAAATAGCATCGAACTTCTTCAAAGTCCATAGAAGCCCAACTACAAAGTCCATAATGATTCGCTCCCACTTCCACTCTGGAATATCCATCCACTGAAGCAAGCCACCCGGTCTCTAATGCTCATATTTCACCTACTGACAATTGAGATATCGAGCTACAAATCCTACAATATCTTTTTTCATTCTCCACCACCACTAATGTTGTCTCTGATCTTGATACATCTTCGCGGCTCTTGGATGAATAAAATACCACGAGCTATGGGCCTCCTCCAGAATCAACTCCCGAAGCCCATCCACATTGGACACACAAATTCGGCCCTACATCCTCAATACTCCATCATCTCCAATAGTCACATCTCTGGCATCATCATGCTGAGCTCTATCTCTAAGGATGAGCACATGTGGATCATCATATTGGCGCTCTTTGATGTGCTCTTATAGGGAAGACCGAGAAACCACACAAGCCAACACCCGACTGGGCTCCGAAATATCCAAGCTCATGAACCGATTGGCCAAAGCCTGAACATCAACCACAAGAGGTCTCTCCCCAACTGGAATATATGTCAAAATCCCAATTGGCCTTCCCCAGATGGTACAATATAGAGATGTCATAATCCTTAAGCAACTCCAACCACCTCCGCTGCCTCAAATTAAGGTCCTTTTTCTTGAACAAATGCTTAAGACTGCGATGATTAGTGAATACCTCACAAGATACGCCATACAAGTAATGTCTACAAATCTTCAACGCGTGAACTATGGCAACCAACTCCAAATCATGAATGGGGTAGTTCTTCTCATGGGGCTTCAACTGACGAGAAGCATACGCAATAACTCTACCCTCCTGCATCAACATACAACCAATCCCTACTCTCGAAGCATCACAATACACTGTATATAAACCTAAAGCTGATGGCAAAACCAACACTGGAGTTGTGGTCAAGGCTGTCTTGATCTTCTGAAAGCTCTCCTCACACTCGTCTGACCATACAAATGAAGCACCCTTCTGAGTCAACTTGGTCAAGGGCAATGCAATAGATGAGAATCCCTGAACAAACCGACAATAATAGCCTGCCAAACCAAGAAAACTACGAATCTCTGAGGCTGAGGACGGTATGGGCCAGCTCTGAACTGCCTCTATCTTCTTTGGGTCAACCTGAATACCCTCACTGGACACCATGTGTCCCAAGAATGCCACTGAACTGAGCCAAAACTCACACTTGGAGAACTTTGCATAAAGCTTCTCCTTCCTCAATCTCTGCAACACAACCCTCAAATGCTCTACGTGCTCCTCTTCACTACGCGAATATACCAGAATATCATCAATGAAGACTATGACAAATGAGTTAAGATAAGGCCAGAACACGCTATTCATCAAATGTATGAATGCTGCTGGGGCATTGGTCAGCCCAAAAGACATAACCAGGAACTCATAATGACCATATCTGGTCCCGAAGGCCGTCTTAAGAATATCTGAATCCCTAATCTTCAACTGGTGATAACCTGGATGGAGATCAATCTTGGAGAATACCCTCGCTCCCTGAAGTTGGTCGAATAAATCATCAATGTGAGGCAAAGGATATTTGTTCTTAACCGTTACCTTGTTCAATTTCCTATAATTGATGTACATTCTCATAGTGCCATCCTTCTTCTTCACAAACAGAACTGGCACACCCCAATGTGGCACACTAAGCCGAATGAACCCCTTATTAAGGAGTTCCTGAAGCTGCTCCTTTAACTTTGTCAACTCCGCTGGTGCCATATGATACGGCGGAATAGAAATGGGATGAGTGCCCGGCACCAGGTCAATACCATAATCAATATCCATGTCCGGTAGCATGCCCGGTAGGTGTGCAAGAAATATATCAGGGAAGTCCCTCACAATTGGGACAGAATCAATGTTGGGAGTCTCAGGTCCAACATCCCTCACAAAAGCAAGATATGAAAGACAACCCTTCCCAACCATACTCTGGGCCTTCAAGAAAGAGATCACTCTACTAGGAACGTAATCAGTCATACCTCGCTACTCAATCTGTGGCACACCCGGAATAGCCAACGTGACTGTCTTGGCATGACAATCTAGATTAGCACGACACGAAGATAGCCAATCCATACCTAGAATGACATTAAAATCCACCATACTCAATAATAAAATATCAACTCGGGACTCTAGACCCCAAATAGTCACCACACACGACCGGTACGGTCTACAATAACAGTATCGCCCACCGGGGTAGATACATGAATAGGTAAAGCAAGAAACTCACGAGGAGTACTCAAATAGCGAGCAAAGTATGATGACACATAAGAATAGGTGGAACCGAGATCAAATAATATAGAGGCATCTCTGTGGCAGACTGAAATAATACCTGTAATGACAGCATCAAAAGCAATGGCATCGGGTCTGCCTGGAAGAGCATAGAAATAGGCCTGACCGCCCCCTGATCGACCTCCCCCTCTGGGGCGACCCTTGGCTGACTGAACCCCACCCCTAGCTGGTTGGGCGGGTGGTGGTGGAACAACTGGCGCTGAAGCTAATAACCGACCCCTCTGCTGGATAAACTAGCAACATGGCGGGGACACTGGCTCTACATGTGGCCCATCTCACCATACTCATAACAACTCCCAGGTGCTGGAGAAGGGGACTGATGGGAACCCCTCGCATCGGAGTGACCAGCAGATGCACTCGGCATAGAAGAGCCTTGAACAGATGGAGCACGGGATAAGCTCTGAGCTGGGAGGGCACTAAGTGAATAATGGCCCTGGTGTGAACTGTGGGAACTATTACCCGATGACACTCCTCGATAACCTGAGTGATCAGAATAACCATGTCGGAACTGTCGGCCTCTGCCGTGCTGAAACTGGCCCCTCAAAGGACCACCATTGTAGCTACCAGATCCTAGAGGCCTCTTGGCCTCCCTCTCCTCTCTCTCCTGGCGACGGACAGACTCAAATCTCCCGGGCAATATCCACAACCTCCTCGAATGTAGCACCACTCACCCTCTCCCTGGTCATGAGAATACGGAGCTGATAAGTAAGACCATCAACAAATCTCCTAATCCTCTCTCTATTTGTCGGGACCAACCAGATGGCATGACGAGCCAACTTATAGAACCTCAACTCATACTGTGACATGGTCATGTCCCCTTGACGCAACCACTCAAACTATCTATGCAGCTCCTCTCTACGAGACTACGGCACATAGTTCTCCAGAAAGAGGACGGAGAACTGCTGCCAAGAAAGGGGTGCAGCACCAACAGGCCTGCGCCTCACAAAATCCTCCCACCAGGTAAAAGCGAATCCTGAGAATTGATAAGAAGTGAAGACGACCCGACTGGTCTCCAGAATACCAGTTGTACGGAGCATCCTCTGACATTTGTCTAAAAAGCCCTGGGCATCCTCGCCCTCTACTCCGCTGAAGATCAGAGGCTGAAGTCTCCCAAATCTCTCCAACCTATGTTGCTCATCCTCTGGCATGATAGGAACTACATAGTCCTGAGCAGCTGCGACCGGTTGAGCTGGATGTGCCCCCGGCATCTGAAGTCCCTACACGACCTGCTCAGGAGTGCGGGAGGTGGGAGTCTGACTGCCTCTCCCGACCTGTGAAGTAGCTGCGGCTGTAGTGGCTGAAACCGCCTGAGCTAGGCCAGTGCAAACTGATAATATCTATGTTAAGGCCTCCTGAAGACCCGGAATCACAATAGGCATAGATGGTGCCTGAGCTGGTACTGCTGGAGGGTCCACAGCTAGGACCTGGTGCTGAACTGGGGTAGCTGGGGGATCTAGTGGCGCTGCCCTCGCTGCTCTGCCTCTACCACGACCACGACTAATTCCTCGGCCTCTGGTGGCCACAGCTGGTGTTACTGATGGTCGTCCACCTTATATGGTAGCCCGTGTCCTCACCATCTATGAGAGAATAGAATAACAAATTTTTAGTGTTCGGATCAACAAACTTGCACGACAAGAATTTCAAGAATGTGAAGTTTTTTCTAAAGGTTCTGCAGCCTTTCGAGGATAAATACAGACGTCTCCATACCGATCCGCGAGACTCTACTAACCTGCTCATGACTCGTGAGACCTATGTAACCTAGTCTCTGATACCAACTTGTCACGACCCTAAACCCAAACCCGGTCGTGATGGCACCTCTTGTGAAGACAAGGCCAGCCAACACTTCCCATTTTCCGATTATTAACAGATATTCATTTAAGGACAGTTGAAACATGATAATATTAATTCAAAATAGCCTATAATAACATAAATACGTGGAAGAATACCCATACACAACCCTAACCGGGGTGTCACTAGTTATGAACCTCTAAAAGTCATAATAGAATTCTGAAAAATCCATAACTAGTACAATATTTGAAAGGAAAATAGAACGATAAAGGTGTAGAGACACGGGGCTGCGGACGTCAACAGCTACCTCGTAATCTCCAAAAGCCCGCCTGAATCTGGAAGAAATCAACACTTGGGAGCGGGACTAGATGCGACTGAATCTGCACACATGGTGCACGGAGTAAAGTGAGTACTCCAACTCAGTGAGTAACAAATGTAAATAATGACTGAAAGTAAGAAAACACACAAGGCACAAGGCATTCCATAATGAAGCAGTAAAATCATTTAATAATAGTAAATTAGTGAGAAGACAAGAAAAACCCTCTTTCAACAAGTAACAAGTAATTAGCAGGTAGTTAAGGTGCAGTAAACAAATAAAGGTTTGCACCTCGAGCATAGTATCACCACATTCGCCCCTCGGGCAACATCTCAGAACAATAACAGCCCCTTGGGGTCAATCTCACATCACAATGGGTACCCACGCTCACTGGGGTTATGCAGACTCCTGGAGGGGCCCTTTACGGCCCAAGCACAATAACAAGCCATCTCGTGGCATCAAACTAGGCCCTCGGCCTCATATCAATCAAGTCACCTCGTGGCTTACATATCTCAGGCCCTCTGCTTCAAATCAGTATCAGTGTTTCCTCACAACATAGGCCCTCGGCCTTACTCAGTCAAAAATGCTCACAAGCCCCTCGGGCAATGGTAAAACAGTGTTTCTCAACCCAAATGTCATATAAAATATCATTTAAGTCTTAAAAACCAAGTAAACATGGACGAGTATGAAAACAGTAGAAAATAATATGACTGAGCTCAAATATAAAGTCAAAACAGTGAGGAAATATCAATAAAAAGCCCCAAAGTGTTCAAATTGTTGGCACTAGGCCCAAATATGGCATTCAACCAAAATAATGATGATAGAAACTAGTTTTCAATCAAATACGCGGTAAAATCATCAATCGGGACGGACTAAGTCACGAACCCCAATAGTGCACGACCTCACGCTCGTCATCCAGTGTGTGTCTCATTTCAATATAGCACTACGATGTGCAATCCGGGGTTTCAAACCCTCATAACATCATTTACAATCATTACTCACCTCAAACCGGCTAAATCTCTAGCTCGCGACGCCTTTGCACCTCAAATCAGCCTCCACGCACGTAGAATATATCCAAAATCAGAACGAGGACGTCAAAATATGCTAAGGGAACAAAGACCAAGCAAAAACAATCAATAAAGGGAACAAATCCCGAAATTACCAAAACCTGACCCCCAAGCCCACATCTTAAAATTTAGAAATTTTTACACTAATAGGTTCCTTATCTTCCCACGAGTTCATACATACCAAAAACATCAAAATCCGTCCACAAATGACCCTTCAAATTCCAAATCAAAAGTCTAATTTCTCAAGCCCTAGTTCTTCAATTTTCGTCTTAGTTTTCATGATTTTCTTGGTGGAATTCACATAATAATCGAGTTTTTAGACCAAGAATCTTACCTCTCAAAGATTTCGCTTGAATCCCTCTTCAATCTCCTTCGAAAATCCCCCAAAATGGCCAGCTATGGAGGAAATAAACCTCAAGATCGCGGACAAGAAAAGTTAAAAACATTCTGCCCAGGCCTGAATTTCCTTCTTCGCGAACGCAGTCAAACCCTCTCATTCGCGAAGCACAAACTTAATTTGACCAATTTTCCTTCTACGAGATCGCGACCAATCCCACGCGAACACGATGCTTTATCGAGGCGAACCTTCGCAAATGCGCTCCGTCCATCGCAAACGCGATGAGCAACCTAGACCTCAGACCAGCTGACCAAAAGACCTTATTCGAACGTGATTGTCATCTCGCGAATGCGATTCATCAATTCCTTATCCCTTCGCGAACGCGAAGCTCCACTCGTTAATGCGAAGGCTTAAACCTTTCTTCCTCAACTGCCTCTTCGTGAACGTGAGGCTCCACTCGCGAACACGAAGGGTAAAATCCATGCAACAGCTGAACAGATTTTCTGCAATTTTCTGAACTCCAAAATGGTCCGATTGACCACCCGAAACTCACCTAAGGTCCCCGGGACCTCAACCAAAGGCACCAACATTTCCTAAAACCTTATTCAAACTTGCTCCAATCATCAAAACACTTCAAACAACATCAAATCAACCAAAACACATCGGATTGAAGCCTAAGTTTCTAAAAATCTTTCCAAATTACACTTTTGATCAAAAACCCAACCAAAACACGTCCGAATGATCTGAAATTTTTCACACACATCCCAAATCATATAACGAAGGTGCGACAACTCTCGGAATTTCATTCTGACCCCTATATCAAAATCTCGCCTATCAACCGGAAATCACCAAAATATCAACTTCGCCAATTCAAGCCTAAAACTACTCCAAACCTTCAAGACTCATTCAACTCACGCTCATAAGTCATAAATCACCTCCAGAAGATAAATGAACCATCAGAACTCACATCCGAGCCCTATAACACATAAGTCAACATCCAGTTGACTTTTCCAACTTAAGCCTTCTTAAAAGAGACTAAGTGTCTCAAACTTCACCAAAATCAATCCGGATTCAATCCAACCAACCCGATACCTCAAAACACAGATAAACAAGACATAAAGAAGTAGAAATATGGGAAATGGAGTGGTAACCCATGAGACGACTGGCGGGGTCATCACATCTGGATCTAGCAAACTCAATCGCAAGAAAGAATTTTAGTTCACCCAAATACTTAATTTTGAACCTGAGCTTAAGGTCATTCCTGGTTTTGATTATCAAATCAGAACAACTCCCTATCACTAGTAGATCATCTACATAGACCAAGACAACTACTAGTGCAGCCTGCTCCCTTTTGGTGAAAAGTGAATAATCATAGTGGCTTTGAGCGAAGACATGATCCAGTAAAGCATCAGTTAACTTCTTGTTCCATTATCTAGGGGCTTGCTTCAAACCATACAATGACTTACAAAGTTTGGAAACCTTAGGAATCCCTCTTTGGATTGCAAACCCTTAAGGAATATCAATGTAAACTTCTTCTAGAAAATCAACTTGCAAAAAAGCATCGTGGACATCCATTTGGTAGATAGGCCAATGCTTGGTTGCTGCAATAGCAATGACAGATCTCACTATGACTATTTTGGACACAGGGGATAAAGTTTCTGTGTAATCTAGTCCCTCCTATTGGCTATAGCCCTTAGCCACTAGCCTGGCTTTACACCTCTCCACAGCTCCTGATGTAGTGTACTTCACCTTAAAAACCCATCTTTCCAAGAGGAACATCAACAATACTCCAAGTGTGGTCATCCTCTAAGGTTACAATCTCTGATTGTATAGCCTCTATTCATTGTTTATGTTTCATAGCTTCAGAATAAGATTTAGGCTCTACAATAGTTGAATAAGCAGTAAGAGCAGTACCAAAAGGCTGATATGTTGGCATATGAAACATACTTGGAAATGGGATAAAAGTAGTTAGCATTACCTTGCATCTGAGTGACATAGTCTTTTAGCCAGAATGGTGGTCTACTAGTTCTAGTTGATTTTCTGCTTGACTCTGTGCATTCGAGGACATAGGAATGTCATGTGATGTAAGGTTGGAGCCATCAACTATCTCAGTGGGTGCAATAGATGCTGGTGTGTCCAATATGACAAGAGATTGAACAATTGCTTCTGGTATGACAGTGTCTGAGGCTAACTCAGTTGGTTCAACAATCTCTGATATAGATGAAATATAAGGAGCAGTGAAAGGAATAGTGGTTAAGTCGATGACTGGAAATAAAGAGGATATAGTAGTAGGAAGATGTTTAAATGGAAATACATCTTCTTTGAACACCACGTATCTGCTAACATGAAAACTCCTTAAGTGAATAACATACATTTTATATCCCTTATGTGTCATAGAATAACCAAGGAATATGGAAGGAATATCTCTAGGTAAGAATTTACCCCCTCTTTTGAGGTCTGTGACATATCCCAAGCAACCAAACACCCTCAGATGCCTTAATGAAGGAAAGTAACCATGTAACACCTCATAAGGACACCTGCCTTGAAGAGTAGGTGTAGGTACTCTATTGATAACATAAACAGCAGTTAGAGCACATTCTCCGCAAAACTTTAGAGGAACTTATGCTTGGAACCCAAGGCTCTTACAGTGTCTAAAATATATCTATGTGTCCTTTCTGCTACTCCATTTTGTTGAGGAGTGTAAATATAAGAACTCTGATAAATGATTCCAAATGATTGAAGAAGTTCTGTCATTTGTGAATTAAAGAATTCACAGCCATTGTCAGTTCTGATCACTTTTACAGAACATGAATAAACATTCTGAACCATGAGTAAGAAATTTCTTAACACTACAATGACTTCACCTTTTGAAGGTAGCAAGAAAATCCAAGTGTATCTGGAGTGATCATCTACTAAGGTTAGAAAGTACATTTTACCATCATATATAGGAACTCTGTAAGGGCCCTAAACATCTCCATGAATGTATGAAATCAAGTATTAGAAACAATATTACTCAAAGGAAATGGCATTCTTGATTGTTTAGCTAATGGACAAACAGTACAATGACCTTCAGGTTTATCAAGTTCTACAGACTGAAACACCTTCATCTTTTTCAGAGTACTAAGTGGCACATGGCCTAATCGTTTATGCCAAAGGTCTACACTTATTCTACTGCCAATTATTGCATTTACACCAACAGACGTTGAGATATCTTTTAAAGCATTACACTGTGAAATAGTTATCATAACATAATCCACATGAAGCATGCTATTATGGTTGAACACATACATACCATTGTCCTCTCTACCAATCCTCTTTGCTTTGCCACTGAAGAGATCCTCAAAAATGAAGAAGTCGGGAAAGAATAAGGCTACACACTTTAGTTTTTTTGTCAGCTTTGATACAAACAAGAGATTGTATTTGAATCCAGGTATATGCATCACATTGGTTATCTTTTGACCAGGAAAAAGATAGGTAGAACCTATGTGATTGACAGTAACTGACTCTGCATTAGGTACATGAACTTTGCACTCTTTAGATTTATCACATAAGCTATTTTCAGTCAAAATTTGTTTATCATTAACCATGTGTTTGATGCTCCAGAATCTACTATTCACTTAATTAGATCCTCACTAGTAGTAGTAGTTGCATTTGCTATACCTACAGTCACAGATGAGTTACCATTCTCATTTCCTTTGCCAAGCATCTGTAGAATTTGAGTGTACTGCTCCTGAGTGAATTTTGGAATCCCTGCTAGTCCTGCTTGAGTATTCTGATTATGAACTTGACAAGGTGTTGCATTTCTAGCCATGTTAGCACTTGCACCGGTAACCTCACACATAGAAGCAAAGTTGACATCATTGTTAGATTGGTTGTTTCTAGCATAGTTGATAGAAGGAGTCTTCTTCTTGGCTTTGAAGTCTGCTGGATATCCTACCAGCTTATAGCATGTATCTCTAGTGTGCCCGTTGAAATGACAATAGTCGCAGTAGAGGTTTTCTTCTTGTGCCTATAGACAGGTCCTAAAATAGAGGATCCTCCTTTATTATTGTACATGACATTATTACCTGGACTAGGTGAGTTAGTAGCCCTGTAACCTCCATTGTTGCTAAACAAGGCTATTCCTTTATTTATCTCAGGCACGTGTGTAGGGGAGTCAATGATCTCCTACTTTCCTCAGATACTATCATAGCATATGCCTTATTAATTGAAGGAGTTGGTGACATCATCATAATCCGATTACTAGACTGAGCATATGATTCATTCAATCCCATTAGAAATCGTAAAACTCTTTGAGACTCAAAGTGCTCTACATACTTTTGGACTCTTCACAACCACAACCAGGACAAGGCATCAAGGCATCAATTATTCTGCCTACAATTCCTTCAGTTTTGTGAAATAGACTGAACCTGATGAGATGCCCTGAGTTAAGATGACTATTTGTCTATGAAAATACAAAATTCTAGATCCATATATATTATCAAAAGTTTCCCTAAGGTCAGTCCAAACCTTCTAAGCACTCGTAGCATACACCATACCACTCAGTAATTCATTGCTAACAGAGTTCATTATCTATGAAAGCACTATAGCATTGCACTTCTCCCACAACTCATGCAAAGATAGATCAAATTTGTCCCTAGAATACCTACCATCAATGAATCCTAATTTGCTCTTTCCTATTAAACTAACTCGCGTAGAATTGTTTCATAAGGCATAATTCTCAAGTCCAATGAGTTTGATTGAGATTAGCGAGCTACCTGGAGTATCGCAAGGCTGGAGAAAGAGTGGATGATGTTGATCTACAACTGAAATCGCATCGATGCCGCCTCTAGATGGAGGTGGTGCGGGGATATCAGTAGTACCATCCGAAGTCTCAATCGCCATTAAATAAGGTTGAAAACTCAGAGAAATTTCTGAATTACAAAACCCTAACTGCTCAAAGACGAATCGACCAACAATGGCGACTCGACAACAATTAGGTAAAAGAAGAACAATTGAAGATAGCACCAGAGAGGAGTGGATGGAGCTCGGATCAATCTGCTAGCTCTGATACCATGATGATTTCTAGACAGCAATCTTCAGCAAAAGAGAGAAAAGGAAGAGGTGAGATCAACGTGACCATGGAGAGAACATTTCTCTGATTATCTGAAAATGAAAACTTACTGTACAAGACTAATTCTTTCAGTTATATACAGTACATTAACTAACCTTTTTAACTTAGTTGTGTCCAACTGTCACTAACTCCTAACTACCATTAACTAAGCTAACTAACTACAAATAGGCTCCTATTATCTCAACAACACTACTATAAGGTCCGATAGGTTTTTAAATTTACCCAAAAACATTGTTGATTTTTTTACATAAGATCGGTGGGTCCAAGATATTCTTCTATTCGTATATGTGGATGGCATATTTCCATTTGAGTTTCAATTTAGGGTTGATAAGTGATCAGGCAAAATATATTTTTTTTCATAATTTTAAAACGAAGGATATTGATGAAACCCCTTTATTAGAAGTATATATAAAGATTCATCTGATAGATCCAAAAGATTACTTTATTTGGACTATCTCAAACGGCCTGCATTGAAAGAATTTTATAAGATTTAAATGAAAAACACTTCACCTATAATGACACTCATAATTAAAGATTACAAGTCCACATTATGACATTGACAATGCACTGAGAATGCATTAGAGTAGGAGCAAATAAAAAACATTTTTTATGCTTCACTTGTTTGCCTTATATATGTGTATGTTTGATTAAACCTGATATTGCGTTTGTAGTAAGAACGTAGTAGGACATAATAAACTAATTCTTGTTTTGATTATTGGAAAATCGATATAGTAAGAGTTTTATATTTATAATTAAAGAACCATGGATTTTAAACTCATGTACGAATATTTTATTTAGTTGAATATTCAAACTATGATTTTGGATGGTCCATATTAAAGACACTAGATTCGGGCCTTAAAGTGTTATTTGAACTTCATAAGCTAAATTCCTCCCATTTCATAAAGCTTTTTGCCAATCAAAAAGAGATAGAGTATATATTTTATATAGTAATTCGTTAGATTATCGATTTTAATAATCCATAATAGGATTTGCTGAAGTTTGACCAAGTAATAAAACTATCTTTTTATTTGACCAAGAATTACTGGTAGGGGATCCGAAGCTTATTCTTGTAATTAATTCAGATTTTATCAATCTTAAGAAGGCATAAAAGTTGCGTTTGAGTTACGCTTAAGTTTTACAGCTCGGTGCAAAGTAGGGTTGGTATTTAATTTCTTTGGTTGGAAAAAATATTATAATTTTCAAATAACTATACTAGTCTTATGTTACGCGCGTCGCGCATGTATCCTATCAATTAATATATTTTTTTTAAATTACATAAATATTACTCTATTAAATAATGTATGTGAGACGTAAAATAAAGATTAAAAAAATTAAATCTTCAAATATAAAAAAAGGTTAATGATATTTAACTAACTAAACAAAGGACTGTAACTTTTTATTTTGGTCAATGATTTTAGATAAAGTGTACATTTGATGACATGAAATTAGAGGAATGTATTTTAGTATACTTTTTATTCTATGTTTAATCTATTGTTCTCTAAATAAAATTATACCTCCTTACAAAATGTATTCTTAAACTTCCTTATAAAATAAGAAAAGGCAAAAAAGAAAACATTCCTAGAGTTCTTAATTAACATAAATAATAAAAAACTACACATCTATAAGGAATTATTTATTTTGTCCAATATAAATTATATATTTTTAAAAGATAAAAAGGGAGAACGGCTTTTCATTAAGAACTTTTATACTTTTCATATAGTATATATAATACAGTCGTGTACATAGGTCCGGTTGGTTCGGATTTTACAATTATCAAACCAAACCAATTGTGTCGGGTTATTAAATCTACACACCAAACCAAACCAATAAAACTCGGGTTTTTCGCTCTCGGTTTTTCTCGAATTTTCTCGGATTTTCGGGTTATTCGGGTTTTTTCGGATTTTTTTTTCCGGTAAAATCTTCGTAGAACAATACATATAAATTGTACTCAAAATATTTTATGTTTAATCCTAGTAAGATACAACTACATAAAGTATTTTCCAAGAAAATAAGTACAAAATATGAGATATGTCATGGCATTATACTAAAATATTCAACAATAAAGTCAATAAAATTATGTAATATGAATATTCCTAATTAAAAAGTCATAATAAAAATAAACATAATCTAAAAGTGCTAAATCATGCTAAAATAAGTAGACTAATAAGGGATTATTAATTACATGACTAAACGCTAAAGAAAAAATAAAAATAGGTTATGCATTTTTATCTAAATTATTGCAAAAAATAAAATAAATATTCAATACATTCCCGTTCGTAGTATTGAATTGAATTTCCTTTGTTACCATTAGTATTGATTTGATTTTGGTTTGGCTTTTGTTAGCATTATTTAATTTACTAATGTTAATGGCTATAAAACTTATTGAAACATTTACAAGTTCTAAGTCCAACCTTGAAATAATACCTTAAAAGGTAATTATGAATCTTTTTAAGAAATATTTATAAATTACATCATAATAAGTATATTTATATATTAAATATATCTAAAATTTCTATATATATAATGTCGGGTTGGTTTGGTTTCGGTTTGACTTTCTTTAGTTAAAACCAAACCAAACCAATTATGGTCGTGTTTTTTCTTCCAACACCAAACCAAGTCAAACCAAACCATGGTCGGATTTTTTTTCTCGGTTTAACTCGGATTATCAGATTGGTGCGGTTTGTCGATTTCTTTTGTACACCCCTAAGTATAGATATAGATATAGATATAGATATAGATTAATTGATAAGAATATTTTAGTTCTTAGGGACGGGAACAAAGGCCAAGAAGTTGATCTTGTTTAGTCACTAAATCATACCTAGAAACTTAGAAAATGATCTTTGCATCTAAATGAGAAATATAAAGAATTTAAATTTGATTGACATTGTTATTTAATTCATGCATTTTACTAAATTGCATTTTTAATGTATTTACCCGTATAATTGTTATATTTTTATGTAGTAGTTTTCTTTCATAACATGTATATATTTTTGTTTTCTTGATTTGTGCCCTTTTTTTGCTAAAGCGCAGTCTTTAATTGCGTTTTGCGCTAAAAACCCTAGCAAGTCCGTGACAATTTTCTATCCTTTTTTGTATTTTGACAACACTGGTCTGATTCGGTACATAATTTATATGTGATTCACCATAATCATCTAAGATTGACAGATACTTTTAGTAATCTACTAAAGTATCAAAATATTTTATTTTACCAGGGGTAGGGGCCAAAATCATATAATAAAAATTAAAAATAATAATAAGCTTTGTGAGCCTATTTCCAATAAGGGAATTTCTCTAATTTTCAATAATAATAAATGGAGTAGTTTTTTACATTGTTCTTCCTGTATTCATATTTTCTTGGTCTAATAATCCATTTTCTTTTTCTTTTTCAGACATATATTATACTATTAAAAGATACGTTAACATCAAGAGAAACTTGTGGTTGGATTGAACTTTTAAGGCTTTAGCGATGAAAATGAAAAAGTAAGATCAACAAAATTGCAATAAAACTATCAAATCAATTCAACAAACATAAAACCCTTAATATGATAATAATTGCATATATATATAGATAGATTTGATCATAAATGACCATATAAACTTGATAACAAGTGCTTTTTTTTTTTTTTGTGTTTACGAATTTCTGGGGATTCCATAGGAGAAAATCTTGAAAAATAGAAACCAAATGGCACATAACTTCAACAAAAACATAAATTCTTAAGACATGTTTTTCCACTTCATTTGCTGCCTTCTGTCCCTCTTTAAGAGGAAAATCCTTTTGACTTTTGTTTTGTTGCCTTTGTGGCTTTTTCTTGCCACCTTCTCTCCTTCTCCTTCTCCTTCTCCTTCTCCTTCTCCTTCTCCTTCCACTTTATTTGTTTCCTTATTTACTTCTTCCTCCTCATCTGCCTTAACAATTTCTGAAAAAATCACAAAAAGACAAACATAAATATTAAAAACAATTAAAAAGAAGAAACCCATGCCAATGTTCTTTTTTGTTTTACTACTTTATGCATTCAGAGTCAGAAATATTTTTACAGGTCTGACTAATCTAGATTTGGACTGCATAGGTCCATTAATTAAGGAAGCGCTCCCTAACATGAGTTTAATCAATCAAATAAAAGTATTTTTTTAATACATAAATCAAACTTCAAAAAAGTTTCAATCAAACTTAAAAATTTCAGAAAATACCATTAGATTCTTCACTGTTTGATTGCTCTGGAGAAGGCATAAAAAATGATGGTGTTGCATTTTTGAACTTTGGTATATGGACTGGTTGGGCTTTCAAAAGGTCACGGAGGCTAACATAGTTAGATTCTGACATATTTTTCTTGCAAAATAAATTGAAGAAAAAAAAGAAATTGATGTTTGTTTAATTAATAGAAAAAGTAACATATATATAGTATGCTTGTAATATGAGTGTAGATTATGTGACAGCTTTTTTTTCATTTTGGGATAAAAATGAATTAATTGGTTGCCGATTAGAGATATATTACAACGTTGAATTAAAATACAGTCAAAATAAAATTGTCTTAAGAGATTCCAGTGGTAGTTTGACTTACAGAAAGACTCAGATAAAATATATAGACATTTGAAATTTTTTTCAAAAAACAATTTGAAATGAGAGGCATGATCCTCATTTATTTTATCTTTAGTTGCATTTTAAAAAAATCATCATTTATAAGATTGGAATCATATTGTGCTTTCACATTTGTTAGAAGGTCAAGATTTCGGTATTATGATTGAGAAAACTTATCAATACTCTTGAAAATATTTAATGGGTTCAGGAAAAAAATGTGCATCTTTAGTAAACTTGAAGACTTAGCACAAGTCCAGTTGTCACATTTGAGAATGAGTTTAAAATTAGATAAATGATTTCTTTATTATAACTATTAATTTAATTTGTTGATTTTTAGTTTTATATAAGGGTGTCAATGGATATTTAAAAACCGACTAAACCGACCGAATTATACCGTAACGAACCGATTTTTAGGTTTCTTTTAATAAAATCGTAGGTTTTCAATTAGGGTAGTTTTTTTATTTTATAATAATAAACCAAAAAAATACCGAACAGTACCGAACAAATTTTATATGTGAAAATATATTTATATTTTAAGTATAAAAATAATAAAGCACTGAATTTTTTCTTGGGCCTTGAAGTTATGAAATAATTATAAACCACCAATTAATTATACTCAAAATCCTAATTCCCAAACCTATTATGCTACTCCTATTAAAACTAAATTATTTTCAGCATATCCACTAGCAAGACACAAGGTATAGTTGCGATTATGAGTAGCAAAGTATAATGTATTGAATATGTTTCCTTTCGTATGATTTGGATTTTTCTTTTAGAAGATAGACTTTATTCTTGAGTGCTAGCTTGGTTAATATCTTTCTACTCATGTAATTTATATTTTTATTGTATTTGCTTATTTTCTTTTACGTAGTTGTAGAATAGTTGATGGATCTATACACTAGCCATCTTTCATGTTTTCTTAATTATCATCTTTTAAACTGTAAAAATATCTAAATAGCTTTGCTAAGTCCTACAAAAGTACATATGTTATTGCATTCTACTTCTACTTGTGACTTTTATATGGCATTAAAAAAATTACCAGAAATTAATCGAACCATACTGATGCCGAAGAGAAACTGATATAATTGGGACGGTTTCGAAAAGTCTAATTTTGGTTTTACATAATAGAATAACCGAAAAATTGATATGGTACAAATTTTATAAAATAATATATATATATATATATATATATATATATATATATATATATATATATTAGTGAAATGGGACAATCTCATGTAGGAGTGGGCATACTTTGGGCAAATCCGAAATTCAAACCGAAATCTGGATTTCTTGGATTTTTAGTTTGGATTTTCGGATTACGGATTGGATTTTGGATTTAATTTTTAAACTTCTTGGATTTCGGATTGGATATTGAATTTGGTACTTCGAATTATTGGATATCCGAAAATTCAAAATTCTTATACTTTATATTTAGTCCATTATTCATATGCCAATAGTAATAAGTTCCATACCCTACTCATTAGAAATTATCATATATATATTCAATATTAATTACTAAGTTATTATGGGAATACTTTCTATTTGGAGATGGTTTTACTATTTCTACTTCTTATTTTTCGTATTAACGTCTCCATTGTATTTTTTTATATGATAATTTCATTACTTTAATATTTCATTTGGATGATTGAGGTAAAAATGAAGAACTTTTCAGGCAGTTTAACATGAGTACTTCATTTGGATATTCATTTTTGTAAAAAGAAGAAACATCTCAAGTTATAAACTCAAAATCGAAAATCCAAAATATCCAAACCGATTAATCCGAAACGGAACTCAAAAAATTTGATCCAATCTGAACTTATTTGGATTGGATTTAGATTGTCATTTTGTCAATCCATAAATTAAGAATCCAAACCGAAATTTCATATGCAATCCGAACTGTCCGAACGCCTGCCCCTAATCTCATGTATCGAGTTTTGAAATGTTCTTTGTCATGATCTTTGATTGAAACTTCACCTTTGTTGTTGGTTAATAAAAAAAGGAAAAGAAATTAAAAGGAGGTATGCAAGTAGAAATATATTTAGACAGAATCTAACTCGAAACATTGCTCCAAATATTCCACTATTGAAATCCACAAAATAAGCTTATCATAAAAAGAAGATAATTAATAAGCAAATAAGTAACTTCCGAAGCCAGAGATACAGAAATGCATCACATTTGATTCCATTACTCCTATAACTTTAGAGTGTAATTACTTTACAGTTCCATTGTTGTGCTCTTATTTTAAACATTTAGAAACTGCTATTTACTATCTTCATCCTTATAGTTAGCTTTTGATTCTCCACCTCCCTTCCTTTGCATTTTTTGGTAGAAACGACATTTGTATTACTTTGAATCATAACAAGAGTTGGTCACGATAGACAAAGGTGGATCCAAAATTTAAAATTTATGGGTTCCTACAGTGACCCTAAGTTATATGTACAATAATAACTGCGTTCACAGTTAAATATTTATTAAATATTTAATAAATTTATTAAATAATTCAAATATAAATTCGGAAAAGGGCCAGAAATGTCCCTCTACTATTTAAAATAAGTTATATCTGGCCCCTGTTATACTTTTAATTAAAAAAGTCCTTACCGTTTGTGCCCAAAAATTAAAATGTCCCTCCACCGTCTATTCTCCCATTAAAAATCAAAATATCCACTTGGCAGTCTTTGATTGGACGATTTAAACCCATCCCCTATTTTTTAATTAACCCATGACCCAGTTCATTTTATGCGACCCACCCGCCCGTTAATCACTTAAAGAACACCCCCAAAACAGATCGATCTTCATTCTAGAACAAACCACGAGACCAAAAATTAGGGTTCTTCAAGAAATTCTTCTCTTAGTCGAGGGCTACTCCAATTTCTTTCATTATCAGTTATTTGATCCAAACCACGCTATAAATATTGTCCAAAAAGGTGGTTTGGCATGTCGGAAAATAGTTATTCATCCAAAAGGAAGTGTCACTGTGGGGAATTTGCTAACCATTTCACTTCAACTACTCTTTTTAATCCTGGACGGAGATTCTACAAGTGTCCAAAACCACAAGTAAGTGATTATTATTAAATTTAGTCCACATAGATATGTTATTTCTTGTGTAGTTTGTTGGGTTGTAATTACTGCCATGTGACAGTACATTTCCTATTTTGTGTAGTCTTTTAAGATTTCTTGCTGAATCTTGGGATTGGATGTCATATTATCACCATGTTTGTGACAGTATTTAGGGGGTATAATATGGCATCCGTGTCTCCACAGTATTTTAGTCTATAAACATGCAGTTTTTTGTTAATATTGAATGTTCAGTATAAGTGAAGTGCCTTTCTACTTTAGTAGTAGTTCCATTCATGCTGGAGGCTTCAGAAACAGACTGTTCTATGAAATTGGCGAATTTTTTCTTGATCATGTGGTGGAAAACATACTTTTATTATTTCTTGGTTTCATTCGACTGATATGTCTGCCTGAGTTTGAAATATGTTCCTCAGTAATTATAAAATGCCTTGAGAGCTTTGGATGTGCCTTTTATGTCTCTAACCATTCAATAGAAAACATTATAACTTGAAAATAGATACAAGTTCTACTAGTAATACGCACTAAGCATCAGACCATGTAATGTCATACTCGCCCCAATCACCTTCAGGTATACCAAAGGCTTCCCATGCTAGAGTTCTTCAGTTGATGTATAAAGAGCAGCCTCATTTGGGCAGTTTTGTCTGTAAGATCGAACAACCAACTAATATGTAGCATCTTAACACGTTAACATCAAGACCAACTTAAAAGTGGAACTTAAATAGAGAGTAACTTAAACTTAAATCTACAGGAGAACCAACAAAAGTAAGCAATTAACGTCAGAACTTAAACATCAACTTAAAACATCAATGTTACAAGACTTGAAGTAGTCTAAACAAAAGTGAACTCATATGATATATAAGCCTACATAATTCCAACAAAATTCCAACAATCAATACATTAGTCTAGCGACTACAATTCCAACAAAAAGGGTACATAAAATAATAGTGAAAATCTTCATCTTGAGGATTTTCTCTTCTAATTTAGTCGCTTAAACATGGTTTCTTGCCTTCACAGCGATCAATTTCTCCTTCAATTTATCCCTTTTAGTGTTAACATTGTCCAACGACGACTTCAAATTACTGATTTTAACATTTGCCGCATCCAACTGAGACCTTAAATTGTTGATTACAACAAGCGCTCTATCTGTAACGACCCAACCGGTCGTTTCGAGCTCTAGCATGTCGTTCAGCAATCTGAGGCCATGAGCAGCTTCATTTCAGGAATTGTGACTTGTTCGCATGGTCAGAATTTAAATTCAGGAAGATCGGAGTTAAATTTAGATGAAAATTCTCATTTGAGAAGCTTAAAGTTGAAAGAATAAACTAGGATTGGAATTTTGAGTAAACGACCTCGGAATTAGGATATGAAGGTTCCAAGAGGTTCGTATGATGATTTCAGACTCGGGCGTATGCCCGGATTGGGTTTTGGATAACCCGGGAGTGTTTTGGCGCCTATTGTGGAAGTTAGCATTTTAGAAGGAATTTTTTAAGTTTGGCTTGAAGTGCATTTTAGTGTTATCGATGTCTATTTGGGATTCTGAGTCTGTGAATAGCTCCGTACAGTGATTCTAGAATTAGGAGCGCGATCGGAAGTGAATTCGGAGGTCCGTAGGTCCTTTGGGAGCAATTTGGCTAAAGTTAGAATTTGAAGGTTTTTGAGAAGTTTGACTGGAGGTTGACTTTTTGATATCGGAGTCGGAATCTGATTTCGAAAGTTAAAGTAGGTCCGTAATGTCGAATATGATTTGTGTATAGAATTTGAGATCAATCGGACGTGATTTGATAGGTTTAAATATCGGAAATAGAAGTTGGAAAGTTCAAAATTCATAAAGCTTGAATCGGGGTGTGATTCACGGTTTTAGCGTTGTTTGTTATGATTTGAGGCCTCGAGCAAGTCCGTAATGTGTTTTGGGACTTCTTGGTAGGATTGGTTGGGATCCCGGGGGCCTCTGGTGGATTCCGGGTGGTTAATGGACCGAAAAATGGATTTGAGAAAAAGCTAAGGTTTGCTGGTTGCTGGTATTTCCGCTTCTGTGGAAAAGGGACCGCAAAAGCGGCTCCGCAGAAGCGGAATGGGAGCCCCAGGAGCGTTTTATGGTCGAGGCTTGGAGACAAGGATCCGCAGAAGCGGGACCGCATCTGCAGAGGGAAGATCGCAGAAGCAAAATGAGAGGCCCAGTGGAAGCCGCAGAAGCGGCTGGTTTTTCCGATTAAGCGAAACAGCATAAGCGGTAATATTTCTGCAGAAGCGAAAATGTCTTGAGGCAGAGAGGTTGTTTTAAGTCGGATTTTGGTCATTTCTTCTTCATTTTTCATGGCTTGGGGGCGATTTTTGGAGAGCTTCAAAGAGGGATTTCGTCATCTATGTTAAGCTAAGTTATCCCCACCACTCTTGAGTTGAATATATCAATTATATATGGCTTAAGCATGGAAATTAGAGTAAATATTGAGGTTTTGGTTAAAAACCTAGAAAATTATAATCTTGGATTTTAGCCAC
>MU669687.1:176363-193602 GCA_026770625.1 Nicotiana glauca
GGGAATTTACCCCATAGGTGAAGTAATTGATTATGTGCTCCTATTTGTGGGGGATACGTACGCATGAGGTGACGAGAGTCCGTGCGTAGCTACTATTATGCTGTTGTTTGGGTAGTTAGGACCCAAAAGCATGTTGCACGTGGATTAATTGGGAACCCATTGGTAGCTTGAATTGCTTAACTCACATCGAATTAGTAAGTAAATTTTGTAAAAGTATTAAACTTCATTTCTTAAATTGTTAAAGGAGAATTGGTTTTATTTGAATAAATATTCCCCGATAAGTTCTTATTTGACTGATTGAGCATGTATTTTATGTGTGCCTGCGTCGCATGGATGATTCGCGAGCAGGATATGCATTTATTTATAGAACGGGCCGAACACCTCGGTGAGAATAGATTCATCTATGGTTCGTGCTGCTCGACCCTCGGCAGTGGACAATTTACATTTCTGTTGGAGCGGGCCGTCGACCTCGGCGTGATTTGCGCATGTTTATCTGTTACTTGAAAATTGTAAATGTGGAATTGGACCTACGTGGCTTGATATAAACTGATAAGATAATAAAGAACAGACTTTAGAAGCCCTTGATTTATTATTGAAGGTGTTTACCTGTTTTCTGGCTTCACAATTTGAACTTCTATATAAATCCATGATTATCCTCGCACTTATAGAATATTGTTAATTGACCTCTAGTGGGTGTCGAAGTTGGCCATCTCGTCTTTACCCCTTCGGGATTAGGCGGGATACTCACTGAGTACACGTTGATTACGTACTCATACTACACTTCTGTGCATTTTTGCTGCACAAGTATATGTTACTTTAGCGGCCTGCTGGGCATAGCAGCACGGACGATTTGGGGACTAGGTGAGTTGCAGTATGCAAGGTAGCCCGCAGCTTTTAAAGTCCCCTTCTAGTAAATTGTATTTCCCTTTTGTCCATTGTATTCCGGACTGATGTTGTATTGTATTTTATATCCTTATTAGTAGATGCTTATGTACTTGTGACACCGGGTTTCTGGGGATGGATTCGAAAGATGTGTACTAATTATTATTATTTAAATTTGAATTCAAGTATTGACCCTTTTGTTTATGAAAAATGGGAGGAAAACCTGATATTTTCAAAAATATTAAAAGAAAATTTAATTGATAATTTAGTTGGCTGGCCTGACTGATGTGTCCGGCGCCACCACGACCCTTAGTGGATTTTGGGTCGTGACACTATCGGGGATAGGATCATCTGACCACTCCCAATAACCACATGACGCATCCTATAAAATCAAAATATAATTCAAACAAATAAGGAAAACAATTCGTTAAACTATAAAAAATTTCAAACATGACAAAATTTAATAATAATCACTTACTTGTGGTTTTGGACACTTGTAAAATCTCCGTCCAGGGTTAAAAAGAGTAGTCGATGTGAAGTGGTTAGCAAATTCCCCACAGTGGCACTTCCTTTTGGATGAACAACTATTTTTCGACATGCCAAACCACCTTTTTGGATAATATTTACGGCGTGGTTTGGATCAAATAACTGATACTGAAAGAAATTGGAGTAACCCTCGACTAAGAGAAGGCTTTCTTGAAGAACCCTAACTTTTGGTCTCTTGGTTTGTTCTAGAATGAGGACTGATCTGTTTTGGGGGTGTTCTTTAAGTGATTAACGAGCGGGTGGGTCGCATAAAATGAATCGAGTCATGGGTTAATTAAAAAATAGGGGGTAGATTTAAATCATCCAATCAAACATTGCCAAGTGGATATTTTGATTTTAAATGACAGAGTAGACGGTGGAGGGATATTTTAATTTTTGTGCACAAACGGTAAGAACTTTTTTAATTAAGTAGTATCAGGGGGGCCAGATATAACTTATTTTAGATAGTAGAGGTACATTTATGTCCCTTTTTCGATATAAATTTGAATAAAAGCTATTGGTTTCACGAAATCCATGCCCATAAGGCTAGATCTTCCCCTAGCGGCAGACCTCCTGAATAGGAGTATAGCTAGTTAATACCTAAGTTACTATTATTGAATATTTAGTTTTTTTGACAAATGTACTTCCTAATTTGTCTGTCCGAGAAACATTTAAGGCAAACACGTACAGTAGGAAATTTTATTTTATGTTTCATACAACTAACATTAGTTGTATGAGGCATCCTGTTGTCTCACATTTTTGTGGACCCGCATTTTTGTGGGTCCAAAAGTGTAAGATTGGGGTTCATAAATTTGTGAGACAAAAAGGAGCCTCACATACTAGTTGTGTAAGACACACCATAAAACTTCTCGAACAAAAAGCACCCTGGTAATGTAATGATAGATCATAGTGATAAATATATAATGTAATTTTTGAATTTTAAATTATTATTGTACTTAGAGATAATGTTTACACTAAAGGCACGGAGTTTAAGAAAAAAAATAAAGAATTTTAAAATTTGTGGTCTAAAAAGCTTAAGGGGTAAAGCTTTGTGGGGCCATGACTTTTGTATGGTTATAAAAGCTTCTCGTTAAGGGTAAAATGAGGAATTTAAAGTTGGATTATTTCCAAATTTAGAAATGTGTCATTTATTTTTGAACAGACTAAAAAGGAAAGTACCTCATTTAATATGAAACAGAGAGAGTATCTTTTATATCAGCATGTAACTATAAAAGCTCATTGTATTTGCAACAATATTCATCAAAAAATATTACTTGTTTCATGGTATCAGAAAACTAGGTTTTCTCTCCTTTGTTAACTCATGGTTTCCAACACCTCTACCGAATCAGTTCCTTCTTCCCCAGCCGGCATCACTAATGCTTCCTCCATTCTTCCATCCTCTTCCTCTGCTATTTCCGTCTCAAACATTAAAAATCTTATCCGTACTATTCTTGACTATACAAATTATATGTTATGGAGAGAGCTTTTCTTACCCTTCTTCAAAGGTCACGGTGTTTATGACTTTATTGATGGAAGTTTTCCCTATCCTGGGCCTACTATTCTTCATGATAATGGTACTTCTATCCAGAACCCTTCCTTTAAATAGTGGATTCAACTTGACTCCATTGTTCTTTTATGGATTCAAGCAACAATTTCCCAAGAGATTCTTCAAGATATTATCAAGACAAATCATTCTCTCACTTCTAGAGACGCATGGCTTCAAATCGAGCGATTATTCCGTGATCAAGTTAGTTCTCAAACACTTCAACTCAAAGTCCAGTCTCATAACCTTAATAAATTTAACCTTTCAATTAATGAATATGTCCATCATCTCAAATCCATTGCAGATGCGTTGACGTCCATAGGTAATCCAATCTCTGAATCTGATCTTGTTCTATAAATACTTTCTGGATTAACTCTAGAATATATGTCTGTGAGCACCTCTATCTCTACTCGTGTTCCTCTTTCTACATTTATTTAAGCACGCTCTCTACTTTTCCTTCATGAAGCCCAATTAAGTAGTCTCTCTAATTCTACTACGGATAATTCCACCACTGCTTTTATAGCCAAGCAGCAATCGTCTCCCTCTTATGGTCATGGACATTGTCGTCATAACAATGGTAGGCGCCATTCTAATGGTGGGCGTGGTCGAGGTCGCTATACTCACGCGAATACCAAATTTTTTAATGATGGGCCTCAACAGTTCATTCCACGTCTCTGTATGCCTTCCATCTTAGGTCCTCCTCTAATTTCTTATCCTGTTGCTTTCAATCCATCTCAATCTAATAATGTGATGTTTTACTGCCATCTCTGCTATCAGCCACACCACACTGCTAGAAATTATCCTTCTCTAAATTCTAAGGCCTTTGTCTCAGATATTAGTTCTAACTACTCATGTTCTTCACCTGGTGATGCCTCTTGGTTTGTGGACAGTGGAGAATCTTCTCACATGACTCCAAATGCATCTAATTTATTCTTTATTACTCCGTCCAATGCTTAGATCGTGTAGTTGTGGGTAATGGAACTCAACTCCCTATTTTCTCTACCTCTGATTCTCTTTTTTCTCTTAAAGATATTGTAGTTGTTCCTCGTCTTTCCACTAATTTACTATGCGTTCGAAAATTTGTTTAGGATAATAATTGTTCTATGGAATTGATCCTTTTGGTTTTTTCATTAAGGAACTCAAGACGAAGAATCCTCTCCTTCGATGCAATAGTTCTGGACCACTTTATGCCCTTACTTCTTCTTCTGTTGGCTTTGCTGCAACTCGCCGTCCTGCTCTTGCTGCTACACATGTCTCTCCAAATTTTTGGCATCGTTGTTTAAGACATCCAAGCTCAACTATTTTAGCTAGTTTAATTAGGGTCAATAAGTTACCTTGTTCTGTATTTAAAGTTTTGACAATTTATGTAATGCTTGTCAACTTGGCAAGCACCAAAAATTGTCATTTATGGACTCTTGTTCTTTTTTTCATCTCCATTTGAGTTAATTCATAGTGATATTTGGACCTTTCATGTTCTATCTTTTACTAGATTTTGATATTATATTTTATTTCATGACGATTTCACGAAGTTTTCATGGGTTTTTCCTCTCAAGCGTAAATCTGATGCTTTTACTACATTTAAGCAATTTTATGCCTATGTATTGACCCAGTTTTCGACGAAATTAAAAGCATTTCAATGTGACGGGGCTGTTGAGTTTGTTAAACTTCAAGATTTTCGATCATTCCTTAATGATAATAATGGTATTTTCTTATGCATTCATGTCCTCATACTCATCAATAAAATGGCAAAGTTGAATGCATACATCGTACTATTTTAAATATGGTTCGTTCATTATTATTTCAAGTATCACTTCCCTCTCGATTATGGGTTGAAGCCCTGCAAACTGTTGTCCATCTTTTAAATATTTTTCCTTCATCTAAGCTTTGTTTTAAGACTCCCTTTGAAGTTCTTTTTGGCAAGCCTCTTACGTACAATCATCTACGTGTCTTTGGTTATTCATGTTACCCAAACTTACTTGACTATTCATCCCACAAGTTGAGTCCTCGTCCTAAACATTGTATCTTTCTTGGCTATCCATCTAACTACAAAGGATACAGATGTTTTGATCCTTCTAGTAATAAAATATTTATCTCTAGACATGTTAGGTTCAATGAGGATATATTTTCTTATCCGCATCTTCTCTCCTCAACTTTACCTGAATCTAGCACTTCTACTTAATCCTTCTTTAACCTCAACCGTATCTCCTAATTTTCAGCATGGAGATATTGAAAAATATTCACGTTTCTTATCTCCTACAAATGCTGGAATTTTTTTTCCTATTCCTACTTTACCTCTTATCTTATCTCAACCTTTATCTCCTAATTTGATAAATTCTAGGAATGCAAATCAGATTTTTAATTCTTCTAAAAGACATCAAACTTCTTTGCCAACTAGACAAAATACTCCTAACACTACTTCAATTGTGCAGCAACATAACACATCTCATTCTCCTCCAAATGTTGGACAAGTCACTTCTTCATCCACCCCTAACCATACCATCTCACATTCACCTATTACAACCACCAACATATCTCCAATTCAAAGCCTTGACTCTTCTGTTTCTTAACTTCAAATTCTACACATATCTTCCTCTAATACTAAAACACATCACATGATCACTCACAAACAAATAGGTTTTCTTAAGCCTCGCATTCTCCCATCCTTAATCTCTCACATTTTATCACTTTCACCTGAACCAACTTCTTTTACGGAAGTCAACAAATCAGCTCATTGGAGACATGCAATGATCGAAGAATACAATGCTCTTATAGCCAACCGCACTTGGGATCTTGTGCCTGCACCACCTACTGCCAAAGTTATCGGTTGCTATTGGGTTTATCGTATTAAACAAAAATCTTATGGTTCTCTAGAGCGTTTTAAGGCTCGTCTTGTGGGCCCAAGGCTACAAACAACAACAAAGACTAGATTATGATTAAACATTTAGTCATGTGGTGAAACCACTAATCATTCATACTATTCTCGCCCTTGTTGCATCTAAGCAATGACATGTTCATCAATTAGATGTTAAGAACACATTCTTCAATGGCAATCTTAACGAACTGGTATACATGAAACAGCCTGCTGGCTTTGTTCATCCACAATTTTCTCATCATGTTTGTCGGTTGAACAAAACACTTTATGGCTTAAAGCAAGCCCCTAGGGCATGGTTCCATCGGTTCACTTCTTTTATTCTAAGTACTACATTTCAAGTAGCTTGTTTGATCCCTCTCTTTTTATTTATAAACATAACTCAGACATTGCTATTCTTCTAATGTATATTGATGATATTCTCCTCACTGCCTCTTCTACTACTTTACTTCAATCTTTAATTCAGACTCTTAAATCCGAATTTTCAATGAATGACTTAGGATTAGTTAATTATTTTCTGGGTGTTTCTATAATTGCTCGTGATGGAGGTTATTTTCAATCTCAGTCCAAATACATGAAAGAACTCCTTGGTTGTGTAAATTTGCTTTCTTCCAAACCAGCTTCAACTCCTCTTTCTCCTAAGTCTCTACTGCATTCGGATGATTCTTCCCCTTTTTCTGATCCCACACTTAATAAAAATCTTGTTGGTGGTCTTCAATACTTGACATTTACCCGTTCATACCTTTCCTTTGCGGTTAATCAAGTATGTCAATTTATGCATTCTCCCTTAGACACCCACTATGCTGCTATAAAAAGAATTTTGAGATATTTGCATGGTTCACTGAGTCATGGTTTATTTATTCCTGGTGATTCTATTGACAGTTTACACTGCTATAATGATGCAGATTGGGCTGGTTCCTCTATAACTCGTCGATCCACATCGGCCTACTCTATCTTCCTTGGTCTGAATCTTATTTCATGGTCCTCTAAGAAGCATAATGTTGTTTCCCGATCAAGTGTTGAAGCTGAATATCGTGCAGTTGCTCACGCGGCTGCTGAAATCACATGGTTACATTCTCTTTTTAAAGGAACTTCATGTTTCTTCTTCTTTGCCTTCCACAATTTTCTGTGACAATATTAGCAGCATATATTTGGCACAAAATCCTATTCAACATGCTTGTGCCAAGCATGTCGAGATTGATATTCATTTTGTTTGTGAAAAAGTTATCGCTGGTATTCTTTGAGTTCATTATGTCCCTAGTCAAGATCAACTTGCAGATTTATTAACCAAGGCACTTCCTTCATCGCGGTTATTGTTTTTGCGCAACAAGCTCTGCATTCTTCTAGACCATGCATCGCTTGAGGGGCGTGATAAATATATAATGTAATTTTTGAATTTTAAATCATTATTGTACTTAGAGATAATGTTTATCTTTTAGATCAGCATGTAACTATAAAAGCTCATTGTATCTGCAACAATATTCATCAAGAAATATTACTTATTTCACATATACTTAAAAAGTCAAATATTAGTACTTATTAATTAAAACCCAATATTTGTTAAGAAACCCATCACTTAATTTATTAAGGATGTGTAGTTTATTATACAAATAAAGGCAATGCCTAGTTGCGTCTCATTCACGTGCAGACCAACGTATAAACCATATTGTTGTATCTGCTGGCAAGAGCTTAACCTCTTCTATGTACAAAAAAGAAGAAATATGCACTGTTATGTGGTGCTGGCACCTTCTAAATCTGAACCAATTTGTACTTAGGATGTAGCAATTCAATACTCTTCTTTTGTTGCTATTTCTACTTAGGTACCAAAGTGATATAGAATCAACCAGCAAATTAAATAATTATTTGAATGGAGTTGATCAGAGGAACAAAAAGGTTAACTAGAGCTCCAAGGACGTGTCTCTGTTCAGGTCCAACCGCCAAGGTAATGTCCGCTTTGGCCCGACCCCTCTTGGCCAACTCGAAACGCTTGGGTGTGATGGTTTTGTTTCTTTGGCCTTCAACTCAAAAGGCAGGCGGGGGGAGGAGGGGGAGTGAATAAGTACCTGATTTTTGGGGTCATTATTTCAGATGTATCCTAAGTTTAAAATCTTTCATAACTTTACCTACTTGAGAGTACATTCCAGACATATCAAGTAACACAATCCACGTCTCAATCTACAAATTTTTTCTGAAGTTGGGGACTTCAAATGAAAACGTTTTAAATGCAAACAAAAATTTAATTATACTTCAAATGCATACATCCACCTCAAGTGCATCTTAAGAAATTTTTGCATTTAAGACAAAAACATCTAAGTGCATGAAAAAAATTGGTTGCACTTAAGATGTGAGCACATAAGATGCAGTTAAGATGTACACGTCTAAACTGCAGCCAATTTTTTTGCATGCACTTAAAATGTTGACACTTAAGACGTATGCATCTAAAATACAGCCAATCTTTTGCATGCACTTAAGACATTTTCTTCTGAAATATATATAGTTGTTCAGTTGAAAATTTTTCCCCCAAAAATAGATTGAATTTCAACAATACAACAAATGATTCAATGTCCAAATCTACTCCAAATGGGCTCAAATTCGAAATATAAGTTCCAAATATCAAAAAAATGATAAATCTAACAAACTCATTTTATAAAAACAATAATTTGTCAATTTCTGGAGTTATTTTTGTTAAACAACAATAAATCTAACATAAGTTTCACTCATCATTTAAACCTTCATGTTAATACAATTTTTTCATAGTAAATTCTTATTCCATACTTTAAAGGAGGAGGAGGAGGAGGAGGAGGAGGAGAAGAAGAAGAAGAAGAATAAGAAGAAGAAGAAGAAATGCACTTTGTGTGAAGATTACTAAAATTGGGTACAGGTCAAATAATTTTAGAAAAGTAGATACATGGTAAATAGAAGTGTACAAATAGGGTGGGCGTGAAATTTTTACTCAAAAGGTGGCTCAACTAAACAGTTGAATCCTAAACTCGCTTATATTGCCCGTGACTTTTTATCCATTTCGATATGAGATTCCCTTGCCAGCTTCACAGTGAATCTTCTTTCAAGTTCAATCGCTAGCGGTATATAGACTGTTACACTCGATCCCTAATAGGAACTCAGCATTCTCGCTGAGGTTTGCCCTACCACTGTATCAGGGAAGATATCGTTGTGTCACAGTTTTAACTAGCGAAAGGGATCTCATGGTTTTGACTCAAAATGAACCTCAAGAATTGAATCTTGTACTCACCCTTGAGGCCTCTGTGAAGTTGGTAGGCTCTATTTAATGAGGGGAAGAAGCAATAGTAGGAGATGTGCAAGCAAGATGAGATGTGGGCTTGCATTTGGACGTTGGACGTAGTTGCATGGTATGGGAAAGATCAGGTGGATTAACAACTTCTGATTTACGTTTAGGTGCAGATAGTGTAGTTGAAATGGGAGGCTGTGAGGAAGCTTGAGTAGGCAAAGGGTACATAGATGAATTAGGATTATCACCACATGAGTTGGGTTAACATTGTTAGCAGGTGAATCAGAACTTGGCGAGGCAAAGGGTAGATAGATGAATCATCTAATCATCTAATATTTTTGTATAATCATTTTCTTCTATTTTAATTTTAATCATAGAGGATCATTTCCTCATGTTTCATAAGGCTTAGGGCTAATCTATAGTCAGTGAAGCCGCTCTCAAGAGGTGCACCTAGGGGTGTTAATGAATAACTTAAAAACCGACTAAACCGATCTAATCATAACGCATCGAATCGATTTTTAGGTATCTTTTAATAAAATCGTAGATTTCTAGATAAATCTACAACCATACTAATAATTAGGGTAGTTTCTTTTATGAAAACAAAATCGAAAAAATACCAAACAGTACCGAATAAATTTACATATGAAAATATATTTATATATTAAGTTTAAAAATAATAACGCATTAAAATTTTTTCTTTGGCCTTGGAATTATGAAAATA
The DNA here is from genome assembly GCA_026770625.1 of Nicotiana glauca. Taxonomy (NCBI): domain Eukaryota; kingdom Viridiplantae; phylum Streptophyta; class Magnoliopsida; order Solanales; family Solanaceae; genus Nicotiana; species Nicotiana glauca. The sequence goes on from MU669687.1 coordinate 186,151, forward strand.
GTTACAAGCCAACAATAATTAAAATTACAACCCTATTTTCTATACCTATTATGCTACTCATACTGAAACTATTATGCTATTCATACTAAAACTACAAGCCAACAAGCAATTAAAATCCTAATTTCTTTGCCTATATAGCATATTCACTAGAGAGACACAAAGTATTCTAGTTGTCACGACCCGCAATTCTCAGCATCAGCATCGTGATGGAGCCTAACATTTCCCTTACTAGACAAGCCAACGTTAGAATAATCTTAAGCCATTTTTAAATAAATCAATAAACGGATGGCATTTACTGAAATAACTGTGTGGAAAGCCATAACAACTGAAATATCTGAATACATCCCCCAATCCGGTATCACAAATGCACGAGTTACTAGAATAATACAGGAAACGGTTCGAATGAAAATAAAGTTATCTGAAAGAAAATATACAGCTAAATTAAAGTAGAAGGGGACTTCAGAGTTGCGAACGTCGTGCAGCTATACCTCAAGTCTCCTTTGGGTAGCTGAATACGAGTAAGTCTACGGTACGCCGCTAGGACCAACTCCGGTATCTGCACAAGAAGTACATAGTGTATTATGAATACAACCGACCCCATGTACTCTTTAAGTTCTGAGCCTAACCTCGACGAAGTAGTGACGAGGCTAAGGCAGGTCGCTTACATAAACATGTACGCAGTAATAATAATAACAAAAAAACAGGAATATAGGTAAAGCAGGTAACTCGTATCAACGAAGCTCAAATCAATCGCCTTGAAAGAATTCTGAATAATTAGTCATATAACTCATCTCAATAATCGAGGCCAAATCAGTAGTCACAATCAATTATTACTTTTATCAATACATTGCGGCGTGCAACCCGATCCCACAATATAAATTTTAAATAAATTTATTACTGTGCGCAAGCCGATCCCACATTATAAACTTAAATAAATTGGTTGCAGCATGCAACCTGACTCCTCCATATAATCATCTGTCAATATCATAATCCATCCTTATTCCGCCTTTACAATTCATTTACTTTCAATTTTCGTTGCGGCGTGCAACCCACTCCCCAAACAATATAATTTAATAATAATTATAAGTTAAGCTACTTTAATCAAGACAACAATTAATGTAAAACTGTAAGGCAACAAAGCATACGACATTTTCAATATATAAAGGAAATAAATAAGGACAAGTAACAAATAAGCATGGAATCAGGAAAGGGATAGACAATTTAATACAAGAAAATGTTAAAATGTCAAGTAGAAATTATGACATGAAGTTCAAATACGCATGTAGCAATTAAGGCATAATATTAAGCAAGAATATAGGGGCAACAAGTAAAATAATAATTAAATCCTGAAATAAAGCAATTGATAAAGTACGAGAAAGCATGGAAACAAGAAATTCAACGGTGTATAGGCATTCGTCACCTCGCCTATATGTAACATATGTAATGAAATGGCACGAAACTCAAGGGTTCCTACTTCACTCAAATCAAGGTTACACTCAACACTTACCTTGCTTCACCACTCATTCAATCACTCGACCACAGCTTTTCCTTTCGAACAAGCTTTTAAATCTAGTCACAAATAATTCAATATACTCAATACAAGCTGTAGGAATCAATTCAATATAAAAATGCTTTCCAGATTTAAAAATTTGAAAAGTCAACTCAAAAGTCAAAAGTGGGGCCTATATCTTGGAACCTGACGAGACTCATAAAATCTGAATACCTGTTTCGATACGAGTCCAACCATAAAAAAATTATTGAATTCCGATATCAACTCGATCTCCAAATCCTCAATTTAAAGTCAAGAAAATTTCTACCATTTTCAACCCAAAATACCAATTAACTGATAAAAACAACAATAGATTTGTGTAATTTAACCAAAATCGAGCAAGGAATTCTCACCCCAATTTTTTCCTTGAAAATCTCCCAAAAATCGGCTCACACCGAGCTCTAAATCGCAAAAAATGTTCGTCTCATTTCCAAAACTTAAGTTCTGTTACCCAAGTATTTAACCTTCGCGATCTCGAAGTATAAACTGGGAGGCTGCAAGAATTACTCTCCGCGAATGCGGAGTTCCTCATGCGAACGCGATGCATGACCCCTTCAGGCTTACATGATCCTGAAGCACAAAACGCGTGCCCCAGCTTCTGCCTTATTTCCTTTTCGCGAATGCAACTTCTCCTACGCGTTCGCGGTGCACATATATGCCCAAACATTACGCGATCGCGTCCCTGTTTATGTGAACGCAAAAAAAAAATTATGCTGCCCAAATAACATTTTTCGATTACGGTCCTCCTCTCGCGATTGCAAATAAGAAAACCAGCACCAGCAAAATCCAGAATCTTCCAAGGTTGAAAATGCGCTGAATATGATCTGAGTCACACCCGAGGCCCTCGGGACCTTAAACAAGCATACCAGCAAGTTCTAAAATACAATACGAACTTAGCAAGGCCTACAATCAAATCAAATAATGCTAAAACAATTAATCACACCCCAATTCAAGCCCAATGAAAACGAAAAAATCCCAACTTCTACATTTGACGCCGAAACTTATCAAATCAAGTACGATTGATTTCAAATTTTATACACAAGTCATAAATAACATTATGGACCTATTCCAATTTTCAAAATCATGTTCCAACCCCGATATTAATAAAGTCAATTTACGGGCAAACTTTGGAATTTTTAAACCTTTAAACTTCTAGTTTTCAGCAAATGGCGCTAAATCAAGCTAGGGACTTGCGAATTCGATTCCGGACATGCGCCCAAGTCTCAAATCATGATATGGACCCACAGGAACTGTTAAAATACTGATCCAAATCCATTTATATAAAATGTTGACCGAAGTCAACTCGAATGAGTTTTTAAGGCAAATTTTACATTTTCTTTTGTTTTTCACATAAAAGATTTTCGGGAAAAAAAATACGAACTTCGCATGCAAATTGAGGAAGGCTAAATGAAATTATTACAGGCTTCAGGTCTCGAAAAATAGAAATGAAGGTTAAAATTAAAGATGACCTATCGGGTAATCACATTCTCCGCCTCTAAAATAAACGTTCGTCCTCGAATGGAAATAGAAAAGTACCTGGACCGGTAAAAAGGTGTGGATATATAGTCTACATGTCCAACTTGGACTTCCACGCGGCTCCCTCGATCCACTGACCTCCCCACCCCACTCGAACTGAAGGAACTCTTAGACCTCAACTGTCAAACCTACCGGGCTAGAATAGCACCGGCTCATGCTCATAAGTCATATCCTTGTCTAATTGGACTGAGCTGAAATCTAACACATGTGACGATTTTCGTGATACTTCCAAAGCATGGACACATGGAACACCAGATGAACTGCTGATAAACTAGGTGGCAATGTGCGCTTGTAAGCCACCTCACCCACTCTCTAAAGAATCTCAAAGGGTTCGATATACCTAGGACTTAACTTTCCCTTCTTTACAAACCTCATTACACCTTTCAAATGTGAAACCCGGAGCAATACCCTTCTCCAACCATGAATACGGTATTGCGAACTTTATGGTCAGCATAACTCTTATGCCTAGACTGAGTTATGCGAAGTCAATCGTGAATAATTTTGACCTTATCCAAGGCATCCTGTACCAAATATGTACCCAACAACTGAGCCTCTCCCGGCTCAAACCAACCAACTGGCGAACGGCACCGCCTTTCGTATAATGCTTAATAGGGAGCCATTTGAATGCTCGACTGTAGCTGTTATTATAGGCCAATTCCACAAGCGGCAAGAATTGATCCCAATAACCTGTGAAATATCCTCCAATATTTGAGTAGTGTGCTCGGACTATCCGTCCGTCTGAGGAAGAAATGTTGTACTCAACTCAACCTGTATGCCCAACTCATGTTGTATGGCTCTCCAAAAGTGTGAAGTGAAATAAGTACCTCGATTAGAAAGGATAGGCACGGGCACACCGCGAACACGGACAACCTCGCGGATGTAGATCTCAGTTAACCACTTTGAAGAATAGGTAACTGCTACTAGAATAAAATGTGCTGACTTGGTCAACCTTTCCACGATGACCCATGATCGCAGTGGACTCAACCTTAGGAAGCGTGGGAGCTAATACTTTTACCCAATAGTGGTATCGGGGTCAATTTCCACAGGGAGCTAGAAAAAGGAGTTGAGTAATTGCTTAGTCTAGAGATGCGTTTTGGCTCCTAATTGTACTTCTACCATTTTTGGGTTTTTATAATTATCAACTACAATTTGACAACTACTAGTTAAAACTAAGTTATGCTAAAATATTGATTCTAGGTTGTATGCAAGATAGAGAAAAGCACTAGGGTCGTGGCATTTACCTAGATGGTCAACTAACGGGTAGAGATTCCTAATACAAGAATGATGATTATGGGACTTATGCTATAACCGTTTCACTTTTGCACCCATTCTCATACCTCTCGGTAGAGAGAGTGATTTTGCCCAATTGACTCTCTCGAGACCAATTGGGTAGGCCTATTTGCCCAAGCAACTTAGGGTTCAAGTTGGGTAATTACTCTCTTGAGGTTTAACCCGTTAATTGGGATTACCATTCTCATGGGTCCATCCCAATTCCTGGTTGGAATTAATCTTGGGGTCATAGACTCTCTTTCTCAAGAAGAGTCAAGATCCACTAAGCTAGACTTAGTGTTTGCAACCACCAAATCTTAATGAAAACATATGATTAACCCAAATAACAAACACCCAATATCATTCATGCACTAAACAATCACATCCATTAATTACCCAGACTAGGGTTGAGCCACAACCCTAGCTAATGGGTTTAGCTAGACATAATAGAAACAGAAATTAAAGAAATAGAAGTTAAAATTGACATATTAATTAACTATGATGTAAATCTACTCAAATCCACGTTAATACAAGATGAAATTGCCCAAAATAGGCTAAAACTTTGAAGTCACGAGCTCAGCTATTGTCTGATGCTTAATACTTAACCTAAAAAAAGTAAAATGTTCTATTTATAGTACACAGGAAAAATCGGACAAAAATACCCCTGAGGGTCTGGCGCGGACTACGCAGAAATGCCGCGCGGCCGCGTAGGGATCATTGGTCTTCATATCTCTCTTCTGAAACTGGGGACGTGGACCGCACAAATGTGACGCGCGGCCGCGCTGGATGACGGGTGCGGACTGCGTAGAAATGGGGTGCGGTCGCGTAGGTGTTTTGGTACAAATCCACACTCTCTGAACTTTATTCACGCGGACCGCTCTAATTTGATGTGCGGCCGCGTGGGCTTTTTCCTTGAATTCCCAGGTCTCTGAACTCTCAACGGTGTGGACCGCGTAGAAAGGAGCGCGGACCGCACAGGTTAGCATGGAATTAGACCGGTCTCTGAACTTTCCTTGTGCGGTCGCATGGCGAAGCAGTGCGAACCGCGCAGGTTAACATTTACATTGCTCATCCTCTGAACTTTTCTGCGCGGCCGCGTGGCAAAGCAGTGCGGACCGCGCAGGTCACTTGTTCCCCACTTCACTTGTCTCTTGACACTTGGCAGATTTCACTCCTTTTTGAGCCGATCTTTGACGTTTTTCATCTTGTCGCTCAAACCTGCAATCAAGCGCAACTTGTAAGCATTTTGGAACTAATTTATGGCAATTCACGCACAAAGCTTAGGCAAGAATGGGTATAAAACATGTAAAAATCACAGTTATCAACTCCCCCAAACTTAAACCTTTGCTTGTCCTCAAGCAAAAAAAATTAGACCTACCCCTCAAAGGAAAACACCCAAGTAATTCCTACTTATCCTAAGGTAACCTCAACAACAATAAATTGGGACTAACAATTTCCCTCAATGCGAATGCATCATTAACACATTTAACTTTGAAAACTTGTGGATCAAGTGTGACACAAGAGCATCAAGAGTTGACACATATTCATCAAAGAACTTTTCTCAAGTACTTTGGTCATTGTGGAATCCAAACTCATATATCCTCAACTCTCCCTAAGTGAACCTCACTTTTTAGAGTATTGACACACAAACCGAGGTGGATGGATTTCACTCATCTCTCTCAAAGAAAAGGCCATAAGTCCGGCTCTAAGTACCATATGCTTGCCCCTTGTGTAAGTATCCACTAATGTAAGTTTCCCTCAACTCAAGATCATATAGGGCTTTTGAGGAGTCATTGTGAAGGCTTTGGGTAAAGGTAGGATATATTTTTGTTCAAATGGTTTCAATCTTCCCTTAAGCACTTCCTTTTATTCATTTTGGCACACTTTCTTGACTCAATTGAGTAATTCACTTCTTTCAAGGGGCTAGAGAGACACATTTTCACTCTTTCTTTTGCAATTCAAAACATTTCTCCATTTGTCTACTTTTCCACACCTTTTTCACTTTTTGTTGTCCTTGGATTCCCTTTTTTTTTTGTTCTTATTCACTTTTGTCTTTATTTTTGTCTTTTTCTCTTTTTCCTTGCCTTCCTTTTCTTTTGCTTTTGTGCCTTTTTACCACATTGATGCCTTTCTTGTCTCTCTCCCCCCAAACTTAGATATTTGCCATTACTCAAGGGAAGATTTGGGTGCCAAGAGAGGGTCTCATTAAGAACGAGTATAGTCTTGTAGCTTTGGTTCATGAAAGAAGAAGGTTTAAGGCTCAAAAGGGGTGAAGTAGGGATCATTTCATTGGTAGGTCATGGAAATTGTTCAAATTTTGCATTTTGGATCAAGGAGAGCCTATAATCATGTCTCAAGTCAAGTTTCACCTATGATTTCGCCTCAACAAACATTCAGGGCAAGTTCTAGACCATCAACTCGGTTCTTGGGCTCACAATTCGAAGTCTCACCTCACACACTCAAGGATTGCTAAAGACGGAGTTGAGGGCCCACAACAACCTTAGTTACGATTCAAGCGCACAATGGCCCAAAACGACCACATGATGAGCAACTTTCACCATCCTAAACACAACATAATGTCTTTGACCATAGGATCAAAGGCAAATGTGCTAGGCCCAAGTGAAGCTTTGCCTGAGGTACCCTTAACTACAAAACTTGAAAATCAAAAAGAAAAATCAAAAACGGACTCAAACCCTTAAGAAGGTTGTCACGCATCTATCATTGGGAAGAGCCACCTGGTTCGCACAACTTTCTACCCTTGGAAAGAACCGTGGCATTAAGAAAACCAAGGGCTTATTGCAAACGTTAAAACAAAACAAAAAGTCTATGAGCCTAACTTTGTAACTAAAACGAAAAAAAAATTTAACGAAAATAGAAAACCAAAATGAAAACTGAATGAGTATGTACAAAAGGGGAGTAGAATATACAACTAGGGGTAATGAATATATACATAGAGTTGAAGAGCATCTAGAATGGAAAGTTATATACAAGCCATCTAACAACTATGAATGTGATAAAAGTAAAAGAATATATACAGTAATCCAGAATGTCAATCAAAATGGTAGGGCCACACCCCCACGAATAAAAGCTAGCATTGT
>MU669687.1:204134-234162 GCA_026770625.1 Nicotiana glauca
TGGGTTTAGCTAGACATAATAGAAACAGAAATTGAAGAAATAGAAGATAAAATTGACATATTAATTAACTATGATGTTAATCTACTCAAATCCACATTAATACAAGATGAAATTGCCCAAAATAGGCTAAAAGTTTGAAATCACGAGCTCAGCTATTGTCTGATGCTTAATACTTAACCTAAAAAAAGTAAAATGTTCTATTTATAGTACACAGGAAAAATCGGACAAAAATACCCCTGAGGGTCTGGCGCGGACCGCGCAGAAATGCCGCGCGGCCGCGTAGGGATCATTGGTCTTCATATCTCTCTTCTGAAACTGGGGACGTGGACCGCACAGATGTGACGCGCGGCCGCGCTGGATGACGGGTGCAGACTGCGTAGAAATGGGGTGCGGCCGCGTAGGTGTTTTGGTACAAATCCACACTCTCAGAACTTTATCCATGCGGACCGCTCTGATTTGTTATGCGGCCGCATGGGCTTTTTCCTTAAATTCCCAGGTCTCTGAACTCTCAACGGCGCGGACCGCGTAGAAAGGAGCGCGAACCGCGCAGGTTAACATGGAATTAGACCAGTCTCTGAACTTTCCTTGCGCGATCATATGGCGAAGTAGTGCGGACCGCGCAGGTTAACATTTACATTGCTCATCCTCTAAACTTTTCTACGCAGTCGCGTGGCAAAGCAGTGCGGACCGCGCAGGTCACTTGTTCCCCACTTCACTTGTCTTTTGACACTTGGCAGATTTCACTCCTTTTTTAGCCGATCTTTGACGTTTGTCATCTTGTCGCTCAAACCTGCAATCAAGCACAACTTGTAAGCATTTTTGGACTAGTTTATGGCAATTCACGCATAAAGCATAGGCAAGAATTGGTATAAAACATGTAAAAATCACAGTTATCAACCCATACCGCGTCGAACTTCCTGTGAGTCTGTGGGAGCCCAACAACATAATCCATAGTGATACGCTCCCACTTCCACTTAGGAATTTCTAACTTCTAAAGCAAATAACCAGGCCTCTGATGCTCATACTTAACTTGCTGACAATTTAAACACAGAGCCACATATGAAACTATGTCCTTCTTCATCCTTTTCCACTAATAATGTTGTCACAAATCCGGATACATTTTCGTGGCACCGGGATGAATAGAATACTGGAAGTTATGGGCTTCCTCAAGAATTAACTCATGAATTCCATCCACATTGGGGACAAAAATACGACCCTGCATCCTTAAAACCCCAACATCTCCAACAGTAACCTGCTTGGCACCACCATTCTACATCATGCCCTTAAGGACAAGCAAATGAGGATCATCATACTAACGTTCCCTAATACACTCATACAAGAAAGACCGAGCAATTGTGCAGGCTAAAACACGACTGGGCTCTAAAACATCTAACCTCACAAACTGATTGGCCAGAGCCTGAATATATGTTGCAAGCGGCCTCTCATCAATTGGAATATATGCTGCCCATACTGACAACCTTTCTACTCAAGGTATCGGCCACCACATTGGCTTTCCCGGGGTGATACAAAATGGTAATATCATTATCGTTTTATGTTCCCACTGTTGAAAGTACCGCAACCTATATCCAACGGTTAAAACCAGACCATCCACTTGATGCCGGCGACACCCACTCCACGATGCCGAACACCCACCCAGCAGGTAACACCCCCACCCCTGGTCTCAGTCACCTCGACATCCGCCTTCCAAGATCAGCACGTCAAGATTACTGGCGTACCAATTACCTTCTTTTGTACCCATTTCAATCTGGGCTTTTTTTATTTATAACTGTCTCTTGCCATTTTTTGCATCATCTGTGTTTTCTATATGAAGGTTTTTTTTATATTTTATTTTCAAGTAACTATTGGTATTGGGTCAGAATCCTTCAATAAGTTAGATCTATAGTTGTCTTCGCCCCTACCTTTACTTTTAATATCCATTGAAACTATTCTATATACTGCTGGTACTGTAAGCTCTCTCAATTTGAATTACTCTTTCTGTTTCAGTCACCTTCTCACTATCTTCATATGAAGCCTTTTCTTGTAAATAAATTGCTATTTTTAGCTATAATTTACTAAATTTATGGAAAATTTACTACTTTGAATGCCCATTTGAGCTCCCTGTACCGTGTAGTTAGATTTGTTAGTCGTGCCATTGTGGTAGTTTTGGACATTTTTCCCTTTGATGCCTTTGTTTTTGCGATCTGGATAGTATTTTTGGTGTTTGGTGGAATTTGAGTGCGATATTTCGTTGGTATATGCTGCGGCCCTCTCTCTTTGGCTCTACTTAGTGTAGTTATTAATTGTGTGCTTCATGTTAATTTCTGTGCTTTTTCACTTTTTATTAGTAATTTTTTGTTTTTAGATCTAACATTAGATTCCAAACTTTTGTTGATTGTTAACCTTAGATTTAACATTTTACAATTTATATTGAATTTTCCCTAAACTTTTGTAAAGGTTTCGGTTTACATTGGTTTAGCTATTTTTATTTACTTCTAAGATTCAACTTTTATTGTTCATTTTATTGTACCACGGTAGAACTTGGTTAATTTTGTGTAGTTCTCTGTTTTTTTCCCTACATTTTCCCTACTACTGTCAGGACTACACCAGTGGTAGCGGTGATAACCCTTTTTGGTATTTGGGTCGTGGTATTTTCTATGTTTTCAGGGAAATTCTTGAAGTTGCTGGGGACAAGTTGGGTGCATGAGCACTAGCAAAGGAGAGCAACCTGGACAAGCGTCAGCAAAGGGCGGTGGGAAGCGGTGGGAAGCGGTGCGTCAGCGTACAACTACATCGAGTACATAAAATCAACACAGGTTTGGTCATCGAGAGTTGGTACCTCCCGTTCTACTATTTCCCTTTTGGTGTTAGGTAAATTGATGTTACTTCAGTTCACAATAGTTCAATCATTCAACTACTGTACTTGTAATCATTTGTTTCCTTCTAGTTTGATTCGTTGTCCGTTGTGCACTAGCGAGTCTTCTTTAGGTTGGTCGTAGGTGTAGTTGCTGCAGTCTGGGAAGATGGAGTAAGGGCATGTCCTCGGGTGGGGCAGAGTGTGGGGACGAGGTCAGTATGTGGGATGGGAGGCAGGGGTGGTAGAGGAGGCAAGGGAGCCTATAGGGTGAGAATCAGGTCATGGAACATAGGTTCGCTAACGAGTAAGTCTATAGAGTTGGCGAAGATCCTTCAGAAGAGGAAGATTAATATAGCGTGTGTCCAGGAGACTAGGTGGGTCGGATCGAGGGAGAGAAATGTGGATGGGTATAAGGTGTGGTACTCTGGAGTCCTGAGGGCTAAGAATGGAGTGGGTATCCTCGTAGATAGCCATCTTAGAGAGTCGGTGATAGAGGTCAGGCGGGTGAATGAAAGAATAATGACTATTAAATTGGTGGTGGGTGAGTGTACTTTAAATGTCGTTAGCGCGTACACGCCGCAAGTAGTCTTGGATGAGGAGATTAAAAGGTGCTTTTGGAAGGGGTTGGATGACATCGTTCATATTAGTTCGCCTTCCGAGAGGTTATTCATAGGAGGAGATTTCAATGGTCAAATTGGCTCGTCTGCAGGTGGTTATATTGAGGTGCATGGTGGCTTTGGTTTCGGGGAGCGGAACGGAAGGGGCACTTCGCTGTTGGACTTTTCCAAGGCATTCGATCTAGTGATTGCGAACTCAAGTTTTCCGAAGCGAGAGGAGCATTTGGTTGCTTACCAAAGTTTGGTGGCGAAGGCTCATATTGACTATCTCTTCCTCAGGAGATGTGACAGAAGGTTGTGCGAGGATTGCAAAGTTATCCCAGGTGAGACCCTTACAACGCAATATAGGCTCTTGGTGACGGGCATTGGTATTATGATGAGGAGGAAGAAGAGTTCAGTACGAGGTCGCCCAAGGATTAGGTGGGGCGCCTTGACTAAGGATAAAGCTCACGAGTTAGAAGGAAGTTATCGGCAATGGAAGCTTGGAGAAGTAATGGGGACGCAAGCACTATGGGGTCGACGATGGCGGACTGTATAAGGAAGGAGGCAAGCGAGGTGTTAGGGATATCTTCGGGATGCACCGGTGGCCACAAAGGAGACTGGTGGTGGAATGCAGTTGTCCGAGGTAAAGTGGAATCAAAGAAGGTGGCTTACCTGCGGTTAGTAGGGAGCACTGGCGAGGAGGAGAAGAGAGAGAACATTGAGAGATATAAGGTAGCTAGGAAGGAGGCGAAAATGGCAGTAACGGAGGCTAAGACAGTAGCTTTTGCTCGTCTGTATGAGGAACTAGGGAACAAAGGTGGGGAGAAGAAGTTATTCTAAATTGCTAAGGTGAGAGAGAGGACGGCTCGGGATCTGGACCAAGTGAGGTGCATAAAAGATGAGGACGACAAAGTTTTGATGGGGGAGGACCAAATTAAGAGAAGATGGCAGACCTACTTTCATAAACTTCTGAATGAAGAAGGGGATCAGGATATTGTACTAGGTGAATTGAGGAATGCCAACAGCCCCTATGAATTAAGTTATTGTCGGGACATTGAGGTCGATGAGATCATAGAGGCAATGCATAAGATGAGGAGGGGCAGAGCTACCAGGCCAGACGAAATTCCAGTTGAACTTTGGAGGTGTATGGGTAAAGCAGGCTTGGAATGGCTTACTGGGTTGTTTAATGTTATATTCAAGACGAATAGGATGCCTAAAGAGGGAGGTGGAGTACCATGGTTCCGTTGTATAAGAACAAAGGCGATATCCAGAGCTGTAACAACTATAGGGGTATCAAATTACTGAATCATACCATGAAAGTCTGGAAGAGAGTGGTAGAAATGAGAGTGCGAAGGACAGTGTCCATTTCAGACTACCAGTTCGGGTTCATGCCGGGGCGGTCTACCACAGAAGCAATCCACCTTATTAGGAGGATGGTGGAACAATACAGGGATAAGAAGAAGGATATCCACATGGTGTTTATCGATCTAGAGAAAGCGTATGACAAGGTTCCTAGGGAGGTCGTATGGAGCTTCTTAGAGGCTAAAAGGGTCCCGATTGCCTACATTATGGTTATTAAAGACATGTATGATGGAGCTAAGACTCAGGTTAGGACAGTAGGAGGTGCCTCCAAGCATTTTTCGGTTGTTACGGGATTGCACCAAGGGTCTGCATTTAGCCCTTTCTTATTTTCCCTGGTGATGGATGCAATAACGCATCATATTCAAGGGGATGTGCCATAGTGCATGCTATTTGCTGATGACATAGTCCTAATTGATGATACACGACGTGGCTTCAACGAGAGGCTAGAAGTTTGGAGACATGCCCTTGAGTCTAAAGGTTTCAGGTTAAGCTGGATGAAGACGGAATACCTCGAGTGCAAATTTGGGGCCGAGCCGATGGAAGCGGGAGTGGAAGTGAGGCTTGACTCTCAAGTCATCCCTAAGAGGGTAGTTTCAAGTACCTTGGGTCAGTTATTCAGGGGATCGGAGAGATCGACGAGGATGTCATACACCGTATAGGGGTGGGGTGGATGAAGTGGAGGTTAGCGACGGGAGTCCTGTGTGACAAGAAAGTGCCACCGTTACTAAAAGGCAAGTTTTATAGAGCAGTGGTTAGGCCTGCCATATTGTATGGGACCGAGTGTTGGCCGGTTAAAAACTCACACATCCAGAAGATGAAAGTAGAAGAGATGAGGATGTAGAGGTGGATGTGCGGGCATACAAGAATGGATAAGATTAGGAATGAAGATATTCAAGAGAAGTTGGGCGTGGCCCCCATGGAGGACAGGATGCGGGAAGCAAAACTCAGATGGTTCGGGCACATTCAGAGGAGGAGCATTGATGCACCGGTGAGAAGCTGTGAGCGGTTGGTTGTGATGGGCATGAGGAGAGGTGTAGGGAGACCTAAGAAGTATTGGGGAGAGGTGATCAGGCAGGACATGGCACGACTTAGGATTACAGAGGACATTGGCCCTTGTTAGGGAATTGTGAAGGTCGAGTATTAAGGTTGTAGGTTAGGGGGAAGTTGGGGATATTTCTTTAGCGCACTAGAGAGAGACTAGACAGTAGGAGTTAGTCTTAGGATGCTACTAATCAGCTACTGATGCAGGGCTATATCTGTTGGATATTAGTATACCTTCTTTTCCGTATGTCTTATATTTCTTATATTGCTGTTATTTTGTTATTTTATGTATTTTATCTTATTTATGTTATTTTATTATGATTTTATTGATAGTACTAATATATCGTCTCTTGCTGCTTTCTTGAGCTGAGGGTCTCCTGGAAACAGCCTCTCTGCCCCTCGGGGTAGGGGTAAGGTCTGCGTAGATATTACCCTCCTCAGACCCCACTTGTAGGATTATACTGGGTTGTTGTTGTTGTTGTTGTTGTTGATATCATAGTCTTTCAATAGTTCCAACCACCTCTTCTGCCTCAAGTTGAGATCCTTTTGTTTGAACAAATACTGCAGACTTTGATGATCCATGAACACCTCACATGGCACGCCGTAAAGATAGTGCATCCAAATCTTCCGTGCGTGAACAATGGCTACCAACTCTAAGTCATATACAGGGTAATTCTTCTCATGAACCTTCAACTGCCACGATGCATATACAATCACCCTACCATCCTACATCAATATTGCACTGATCCCAATATGAGATGCATCATAATACACCATGTAAGATCCTGAACCTGTGGATAACACCAACATTGGCGCTGTAGTCAAAACAGTTTTGAGCTTCTAAAAGCTCAACTCACACTCGTCTGACCATCTAAATGGGGAACCATTTTAGGTCAATCTGGTCAATGGGGCTGCTACAGATAAAAACCCCTCCACGAACCGGCGATAATAACCTGCCAAACCCAGGAAACTACAGATCTTTATAACTGAAGTAGGTCTAGGCCAGTTCTGCACGTCCTCAATCTTCTGAGGATCCACCTTTATGCCCTTTACCAATACAACATGTCCCAAAGAGGTGACTCAGTCTAAGTAAAACTCACACTTTGAAAACTTGACATATAACTTGCTATCACTCAAGGTCTGGAAAATAACATGATGATGTTACTTATGCTCCTTTCGACTGCGGGAGTAGATTAAGATATCATTAATGAATACTGCCACAAAAGAATTCAAATTGGGCTTGAACACCCATCTCATCAAATCCATAAATGTTGTTGGGGCAATTGTCAGCCCAAATGACATCACTAGGAATTCATAATGCCCATACCGAGTCAGGAAAGCTATCTTAGGGACATCAGGTGCCCCTAATCTTCAACTGATGGAAGCCAGACCTCAAATTAATCTTTGAAAATAACTTGGCACCCTAAAGTTGATCAACTAAATCATCAATCCTCGGCAACAAATACTTATTCTTGATAATGACCTTGTTCAACTATCGATAATCTATGCACATCTTATTTTAACCATCTTTCTTATTTACAAATAACACCGGCGTACACCAGGGCAAGAAACTAGGTCTGATGAACCCTCGATCAAGTAAATATGTTACCCGCTCCTTCAATTCTCAACTCTGGCGGGGTCGTACGATATGGTGGAATAGAAATAGGCTGAGTGCCCAAAGCCAAATCAATATAGAAGTCAATATCTCTATCAGGTGTCATCCCTAGCAGATCTACAGGAAATACCTCTAGAAATTCACGCACAACTGATACTGAATCCATGGAAGCAACCTCCGCACTAGAATCGCAAATATAAGCCAAGTAAGCGAGATAGCCTTTCGCGACCATACGCTAAGCTTTCACATAAGATATAACCCTGCTGGTAGGATGGCCAGGAGTTCCTTTCCACTCTAATCGAGGCGACCTCGGCATAGCTAAGGTCACCGTCTTAGCACGACAATCTAGTATAGCATGATAAGGTGATAGCAAATCCATGCCCAAGATAACATCAAAATCTATCATATCATGAAGTAAAAGAACGATGCTAATCTTGAGACTCCCAATAGTAACTACACATGAATAATAGACACGATCTATAATAATAAAATCTCCCACAGGTGTGGACACTTACACAGGAGCATCCAAAGAATCACAAGGCACAGCCAGATACGAAGAAAAATAGGATGACATGTAGGAATAAGTAGATCCCAGATCAACTAGGATTGAAGCATCTCTATGGCAAACTGGAACAATACCTGTGATCACGGCGTCAGATGACTCAGCCTCAAGCCTAGCCAAAAAAACATAAAATTGGGGCTAGGCCCCGCCACTCTAAACTAAATCTCTGGGATGGCCTCTAGCTGGAATGGCCTCTCCACCTCTAACTGTCTGACCTCCACCTCTGGCTGCCCGACCCCTACCTCTAGCTAGTTGCACGAGCGGTGGAGCAATCAGTAGCGGTATAATGGCATGAGATCTGCTGCTCAACAATCTAGGGTAATACCTCCTGATGTGATCTATGCCCCCACACTCAAAGTACTACCTCAGTTGTTTAAGCTGCTGAAATGAGGATTGACCCTAACGGTCTGAATAGCCGTTGTAGTGACTCTGGAGTGGTGGTGCACTGATAGGAGCTAAATGCACGCTGCATGCTAGCTGCTCAGTATGAGTTTAATAAGAACCACGACCAGATGAAGCATCATGGTCTATTTGAAGAGCTGACTTAAATCGCCTAGGAGGATGGCCTCTACCAAAAGAACCTCTGCCTCCAGATGAGGCACCACTGAACCCACCGAAATGATGAGGCCTTTTATATAACACCGGCCCCCTCTCCTGAGCACGAACTAACTCGATCCGTATATCAATATTTACAGTCGTTCGGAAAGAAATATCACTCCATGTCTCATTGGCCATCTAAAGCCTGATAGTGTAAGTGAGTCCATCAATAAATCTCCTCACTCTCTCCCTCTCAGTAGGAAGAAAGATGGTGGCGTGGCAACCTAAGTCCACAAATCGAGTCTCATACTGAGTGACTATCATACTAACTTGCTGAACACTCGAATATCTTGTGGTACTCCTCTCTCAGAGTTACCGGAATAAACTTCTCTAGAAATAGATGTGAGAACTAATCCCAGGTAAGTGCAGGCGAACCAACTGGTCTAGTCAACGTATAATCTCTCCACCACCTCCGGGCAGAACCAGTCAGCTGAAATGCTACATTATCGACCCTATTGTTCTCAACTATACCCATGTTGCACAACACCTCGTGACAATGTTTTAGATAATCCTGTGGGTCCTCAAAAGATGCGCCAGTGAAATGGACAGGAAAGAGCTTGGTGAACTTATCCAACCTCAACATAGCCTCAGAAGACAAAGAGAGCCTATCACTGTCCTGTGCTGCGACAACCGGTTGGACTTTCCCAACTAGTGGGGTTACTAGATCCTGATACCGAGGAGCTATGCTACGGAGCGGGAGTAGTGGGAGCCTGTGCTTCTCCCCCAGAGACGGTTGGTGCCATTGGAAACATACCGGTCTGGGCCATACTCTCTATAAGGCCCACCAAACATACTAGAGTATCCTGAAGCACTAGAGTGGCTATGAACCCCTCCGGCACCTGAGCCGGTCCAATGGGGTACAGTCTGAACCAGAACCTCCTCCTCAAGATCCACATAAGGCTCCACTACATTGATTCCGCTTGAGCTCTAGGCTGAGCTCAGCCTCTGCCATTGCCTCGGCCTCGGCCCCTGCCCCTGGTCGTAGCGGTCAAAGAGGGCTCTGGCTCCTGTCCGACGGCAGATGTAATGCATTTTCACGCCATCTACAAGAGAACAAGAATAGATTGGTTCAATGATCGATGATAGAATAAAATCTCACAACAGAGAAGAATAAAAGTAAACTTATTCCTAAACTCCATAGCCTATAAAATATAAGTACAGATGTCACCGTACCGATCTTTAACACTATACTAAGTTTGCTCGTGACTCGTGACACCTAAGTAACCTAGTGCTCTGATACCAACTGTCACGACCCTAAATCCCACCCTCGAGATCGTGATGGCGCCTGACACTTTTCTTGCTAGACAAGCTAATGTTAGAATAATCTTAAACCATTTTTAAACAAATCAAATTAAACGGATTTCATTTACTGAAATAACTGTGTGGAAAGTTGTAACCACTGAAATATCTAAGTACATCTCTGAATCTGGTGTCACAAGTGCACGAGCTGCTAGAATAATACAGATAAAGGTTTGAATAAAAATAAAGTTGTCTGAAAGAAACTAAACAACGAAAATAAAGTAGAAGGAAACTTCAGAGCTGCAGACGTCGTGCAGCTATACCTCAAATATCGTCTGGGTAGCTGAATCTGAGGAAGTTTACGGTACACCGATGGGACCAACTCCGGTATCTGCACAAGAAGTGCAGAGTGTAGTATGAATGCAACCGACCCCATGTACTCTGTAAGTGCTGAGCCTAACCTCGACAAAGTAGTGATGAGGCTAAGGCAGGTTTCTTACATTAACCTGTATGCGGTAATAATAATAACAGAAAAACGGGAATAGGTGAAGCAGGTAAATCATATCAACCAAGCTCAAATCAGCCGCCATTGGAGAATTCCGAATAATCAGTCATATAACTCATCTCAACAATTGAGGCCAAATCAGCAGTCACAATCAATTATTACTTTGTCAATACACTGCGACGTGCAACCCGATCCCACAATATAAATTTTAAATAAATTTATTATGACGCACAACACGATCTCACAATATGACATTTAAATAAATCCATTGTGGCATGTAATCCGACCCCTCAATATAATTATCTACCATTATCATAACCCAATCCTTATTCCTCCTTTACAATTCATTTACTTTAAATTTCCATTGTGGCATGCAACCCGCTCCCCAAACAAGATAAATTAACAATAAGTATAACTTAAGCTACTTTAGTGAAGACAACAATTAAAGTAAAACTGAAAGACAACAAGGCATACGACAATTCTAAAATACAAAGGAAACAAATATGGACAAGTAACAAATAAGTGTGGAATCAGGGAAGGGATGGACAATTTAATACAAGAAAAATTCTAAAATGTCAAGTAGCAATTATGACATGAAGGCAAAATAAGCATGTAACAATAAAGGCATAATATTAAGCAAGAAGATAGGGGCAACAAGTAAAATAACAGTTAAATTCGAAAATAAAACAATTAATAAAGTACGAGAAAGCATGGAAACAAGAAATTCGACGGTGTATAGGCACTCGTCACTACGCCTATACGCTATTACACATGTAATTCACATAGAATGTAACTCAACGGTTCCTAATTCCCTTAAATCAAGGTTAAACTCAAGACTTACCCTTTGCCACTCAAGCAATCACTCGACCACTGCCTTTCCTTTCGAACAAGCCTTCGAATCTAGTCACAAACAATTCAATATACTCATTACAAGCTGTAGGAATCAATTCCATATTAAAAATGGGCCCATGCCTCAGGACTCGACAAAACTAACAAAAATCGAATACTTGTTCTGATACGAGTCTAACCATATAAAAATTATCGAATTTCGATGTCAACTCGACCTCCAAATTCTCAATTTAAAGTCTAGAAAATTTCTACAATTTTCAACCCAAAACATCCATTAAATGAAACAACAATAGATTCGCATAATTTAACCAAAATCGAGTTAGGAATTCCTACCCTAAACTCTCCTGAAAATCGGCTCACACCGGCCTCTAAATCGCAACAAATGGAGAAATTCCAGAACTTAAGTTCTACTACCCAGGTATTTACCCTTCAAAATTGCGAAAAATGCTTCGCAATCGCGAAGCACAAACTCGGTGGCTGCCAGAATTCCTCTCTGCGGAAGCGGATTTCCTCACGTGAACGCAATGCATGAACCCCTCAGGCTTACATGATCATGATCGACTTCACGTGATTACGAAGCACAAATGCCTGCCCCAGCTTCTGCCTCATTCCCTCTTCGCGAACGTGCTTCTCTCACGCGTTCGCGATGTACAGATGTCCAAACCTTACGCGATCGCGTCCCTTTATCTACGAACGCGAAAGAAAAATCTGCTGCCCAAAATAACACTTTGCAATCGCGGTCTTCCTCTCATGATCGCAAGTAAGAAAATCAGCACCAGCAAAAACCAGAATCTTCCAAGGTTCAAAATACAACAAACATGATCTGAATCACACCCGAGGCCCTCGTTACTCAACCAAACATACCAACAAGTCCTAAAATATGATACGAACTTAGTCGAGGCCTCCAATCACATCAAAAAATCTATAATTATGAATCGTACCCCAATTCAAGCCTAATAAAAACTAAAAAAATTCAACTTCTACATTCGATGCTGAAACCTATCAAATCAAGTCTGATTGACTTTAAATTTTGCACACAAGTCATACATGACATTACAGACCTATTCTAATTTTCAAAATCGAATTCCGACCCCAATATCAATAAAGTCAATTTACGGTCAAACTTCGAAATTTTTAAATCTTTAAACTTCTAAGTTTCGGCCAATGGCGCTAAATCAAGCTAGGGACTTCCGAATTCGATTTTGAGCATACGCCCAAGTTTCAAAAATACGGACCCACCGATACTGCTAAAATATTGATTCGGATCCATTTACATAGAACGTTGACCAAAGTCAACTTTTTAAGGCAAATTTCACATTTTCTTTTGTTTTTCACATAAAAATATTTCGAAAAAAATAGGGACTGCACAAGTAAATTGACAAAGGCTTAATGGAGTTATTAGAGGTCTTGGAACACATAAATAAAGTTTAAAATTAAATTGGACCTATTGGTTCATCACACCAACGATTATAAGTAGCAAACTACAATGTGTTGAATATGATAATTTAGATTTATCTTTATATTTAATCTTCTACTCCCTTCATTTCATATTAGATGAGGTACTTTCCTTCTTAATCTATTCCAAAACAAATGACACATTTCTAAATTTAAAAATAATTCAACTTTAAACTCTTTTATTTTACCCATTTACCCTTGAAAAGCTTTTATAGCCACACAAATGTCATGGCCCCACAAACTTTTTACCCCTTAAGTTTTTTAAGACCACAAGTTTCAAAATCTTCTTCTTTTTTCTTAAACTCCGTGCCTAGTCAAACTACCTCATCTAGTATGAAACGGAGGGAGTATATTCTTTATTCTTGAGCCCCAGCTTAGTTAATATCTTTCTACTCGTATGATTTATCTTTTCTTAATCTTTGCATAGTTTGTTTTATGCAGTTGTAGAGTAGTTGATGGATCTATACTCTGGCCATCTTTCAAGTTTTTTTTAGTTCTTCACTATTTAAACAGTAAAACTATCTAGATAGTTTTGCTAAGTCCTATGTGTAATAACCTGATAGGTCATCTTACATTTTAGGACCTGATGCTGTGCTTTGAAGCCTTAAATACCTCATCTTATCCCTCCTCGAATGCGTGCGCAGTCCGAATATTTTTTCGAAAAGCTTTTAACTTAAAAACTAAGAAAAATATGAAAATTTTGCCTTAAAATCCATTTGGGTGTATGCCCGAAATCGAATTCGAAAGTCCCTAGCACGAGTTATTGAACGTTGTTGAAATTTGAAAGTTTAAAGGCTTAATAACTTTGAAAGTTTTATCAATATTTGACTTTATTGATGTCGAGTCCGTATTTTAGTTTCGGAGCCCGGTATAGGTCCATTACTATATTTATAACTTATCTTTTAAATTTGGTGAGAGACGGAGTTGGTTTGACGTGATTCAGAAGTCTAGTTGTGAAATTAGAAGTTTATGAGTTTTCTGAAAATTTCCTTTGAATTAATGCTCAATTCGTAGTTCTAGGTGTTATTTTAGCGATTTGATTGAGCGAGCAAGTTCGTATGATGCTTTTAGACTTGTGTGCATATTCAGTATAGAGCCCCCGTGAGTTTCGGATAGGCTACGGAGTGAAATTGGACTTAGGAATGTGTTGGTGTGTTCTAGTTCTGGTGCAGGCCTCAGACCTCACAATTGCGAGGTCAGATTTCTTATTTGCGACCTCTGATAGGTTTGCATTTGCGAGCAACTCCTCGCATTTGTGAAGAGTAGCTAGGGCACCTCAAGTTTGCATTTTCGAATAAGACATCGCATTTGTGAAGTGGGATAGGGGTACAGTGATCGCAACTGCGATCAAACAGTTGCATTTACGAAAGATCAATGTTCGAATTTGCGAAAAAATTATCGCAAATGCAATGACAGCAGAAATGGTAGATCTTCGCAGTTGCGACTATTTCTTCGCATTTGAGTGGTTCGCAAATGCGACATCTGTAACTGATCAAATATCTTTAAATGGAATTTTTGTTTATTCTTCAAATTTTCAAAACAAGAAAACCCTAGAGGCGATTTTCCCAAGCATCCTTCTTCCTCAAATCATTGGTAAGTAATTCTAACCCATTTTCTTTCAATCTTTCATTACATTTCATAAAATTCTAAGCTAAAATCTAGTGTTTTTATGGTGGCAATTGGGGGTTCGGGTAGAATTAGGGATTTTTGTAAAAATTGGGATTTAGACCTCTAATTTAGGACGGATTTCAAAAAGAATTATATAACCGGGTTCGGAGGTGAATGGGTAATCGGGTTTTGGTACCAAGCGGGCACGAGAGTTTACTTTTGTTGACTTTTTCAATAATGATATAAATTGAATCCTTTGCAACCATGGATAGTTCCTAAGGCTTAACTTAAATCATTTGGTGTGTAATTTGTTAGATTCTATTAGTTCGGAGGATTGTTTTAAAGTTAAAGTTGTGGTTGAGCTTTGAATTGATCCTTGGAGCGAGGTAAGTGTCGTGGTTAACCTTGACTTGAGCGATTAGGACTTATTTGTCTATTTGCTACATATTTAGATGTTGGGTACAATATATGTGTGAGGTGACGAGTACTTATGCATTGTTTTCGGGTTAAAGCATGCGGGTGGGACTTGTTCCTTGTAATTATTGCTTTCGTTTATCATGATATCCATGCTTGGATTAGTTACTTGTTAAATTGATCATTCTTACCGTGTTTATGGGCTTTTGTGATATTGATTATTGATTCTAAAGTTGAGATTAATTAGTATTGTGGAATCATTGTTGAAGTAAGGCTTGTTCTTGTTGATCCTATCTCCCTGTTATTACTTGTTTATTGTTTTATGGTAAAGGAGAATGTTAAAGCACGATGGGTGATGCCGTGCCATATTATGAGTGTTAATACACAAAGGGTGATGTCGTATCATATTGTGAGTGTTAATGCATGAAGAATGATATCGTGCCGTATCTATTGATTTATACTGAAAGTGAGAGTAAAAGTACGAAGTGATACCGTGCAGTATCATTGTTTCATTGTGATTCTTCATTGTGCTTAATTATTTTTTTACTGGTTGAAGGCATATTGAGTGTTCTAGTTATCATTTCCGTTGTATTTCTCATATCCTGTATCCCCTTTAGCATGTCCCCTTCCCAATAGTAGATGTTTAGCTTTTATTTGTTGTTATCTTGTACGTATACTGTTATCTACACATTTTTATTATGTGGATGTCTTGTCATAGCCTCGCCACTACTTCTTCGAGGTTAGGCTTGACACTTACGAGTACATAGGGTCGGTTGTACTCATACTACATTCTGCACTACTTGTGCAGACTTTGGTACTGGCCCCAGTTGTTCGTGAGGACTAGCAACTCGGACTTGCTCATTGGAGACTTGAGGTAGATCTGCTGGCCTCCGCAGACCTTGAAGTTCCCTTCTATTTCCCTTATTTTATTATTTCTTTTTGTTCAAAACATTTGTATTTCTTTCAGATTCTATTTGTAGAAAATTTTAGAAGTTCGTGAGTTGTGACTCCAGATCCGGATTGTAGTATATGTTATGGGCATTTATGTTATTCCGCACGAAGTTTTATTTTATTTCGGCTTAATTGACTTTATTTATTGAAACTGAATAAAAAATGGCTTAACGGTTCTCTAACGTTGGCTTGCCTAGCAAGTGAAATGTTAGGCGTCATCACGGTCCCGATGGTGGAAATTCCGGATCGTGACACTATAAAAGTATGTATGTTGTTGCATTCTACTTTTATTAGTGACTTTACATGACATTTAAAAAAATACCGAAAATTAACCGAACCGTAACGATACCGAAGAGAAACCGACATGATTGGGACGGTTTCGAAAAATTTAATATCGATTATACTAATAGAATAATCAAAAAATTAATATGGTATAAATTTTATGAAATAACCGGCCAAACCGGACCATTGATACCCCTAGGTGTACCGCAGCGAAAAGTATAATATTATCCATTAAAATTTATTTTCCTTTGTAACATTGGAATTCTTTTCTAGCGGTCTATATAATATACGTAGTTGCTTCTGTTTTTATGCAATTTCTACTTTTTCTTATTAGAAATATATGCACTAATTAGATGACGACAGTAAATAAAAATGGTTGGTTTTGAGTCCAACCTACCTAACATAATTTTACAAATGTAGATATAGACAGAAAAGTAAGAAACAAAAGGTTTAGTCCAAAGCTCAAAGTTTTTTAGTTTGGATATAACATATACTATATGTTAATTTTATATTTTCTCAACAAGTTACTTTGTCTTATTTTCTAGGCAAGGGCGGAGCCACGGTGTTAGTCGTGGATTCGGTCGAACCCCTTAGCTTTTGTTCAAATTTTATATTTATATTAAGAAATTTAATGAATATTTACAAATTATTTATTTAGAACCTAGTAACTTATAAAGTTTATAATCACGAACCCATAAATTTCAAATCCTAGTTCCGCCTCTGAATATTTAATAAGTGCATGTATGTTTGTCAAAATCTCGGGTTTAGTTTTTCAGCATTTTTTTACTGATTAATTTCCTATGTTTATTTTAATCTTTCAATTTAACTGCATATTTTAGAGTCATTTATAAGATTGAATGCTTCATGGCACTTTTCACTTCTGTGGGCTGGTCATAATTTCCCTAAAATTCACTGAGAGAAAACTGTAATTGTCTGCCTTTTCTTCTTCTTTTTTGGTTTGTATTATTGTGAGCAATTATATGCATAGTTTACCTACTTGACAAAATGTAACAAACTTTGTCTTATTTCAAAACTTACAAACTGGAAAAGGAAAAGAAAATTAAATATAACTAGTCTTTTAATATATATATATATATATATATATATATATATATATATATAAAGAGAGAATAATTTGAGCCCGGAAGAAAAACAAAAACTATATTTTTATTATGGTCTTACAGATCGACAATTACTTAACTCATATTCCATTTCATAATAAGCAAGTTAACTAATAAAGATATCATAAAATTAAAGATGTTTATTTAATTTAACTTACGAATCCATAGATAAAAACATGCATCACATTGACTCCATTAAACCAAGAACATTGAGTTCATTTATTTTACAGCTACATTATACTCCACATTCTTACCATATTCTTCCTCCTTCTAATTAAGTTTTTGATTCTTCTCTCCTCCTTTTCCTGCATCAAAACATGAGATATAAAACAGTCAACCAAATATTAATTAAATTCCATCAATTAATTATGTAAGTGTTATCAAGAAAATGAAAAAATTCCAAATTTATGCGTCTACTGTATAGTACTTAGGGGTCATTTGTATTCTTAGCATTAGCAATTCTGTCTTATAAGTTTATTTAACTTTAACGAAGCTCCAGTACTGTGGATTGAGCAAATTTCATGTGTCAAAAAAATTTAGAAAAAAAAAATTCTAATTTACCTCTCTACTTTTGACTATAGTTTAAAATTGTGTATCCTACGCTATACTTCGGGTTGGAGCTCGTTAGGGTCAAGAGCAAATAAGAGACGATTTGTTAACATAACGGTACGAATGGCCCTAATTGAAGTATAAAGAAGAGTAAAATTATATGGCAGAGGAGGTGCGACCTTCCCTTGACCATGCGTGAACGTGGGATGTTTCGTGCACCGGGCTGCCTTTTTTTTACAATAGAAGGAGGGGAAAAAAATAGAAAGAAAACAATACCTATTTGCATCTCATTCACATGCAGAGCAATGTCACCATTTGGGAGCTTCTCACTTATACTAATTTTCTCAAACTCAGCTTCTGAAAGGGATGCTTTAATAGCATTTTCATTATTAGGAGAAGAAGGTTTTGGCATGGGAGGAAAAAGGTGACTTATAGATGACTCAGAATTTTCTCTAAAATAAAGCTCACCAAACATTTCAGTAACATAAGATTTCTCAGATTCATCTGCTTTTTTCTTGAAAAAACTTTGTTCTTGTCTAGTTATCTCTTCAAGAAATTCCTCAAGTGTTAATTCATGAAACTGATTTTTCATAATTGTTTGATTTATAATGCAAAAGTAATGAGATATTAGAGGTGTAGTAGTAGAAAAATAGGAGTTGATTTTTAGTGCTATATATATAGTCCATTTGGAGCAGATGAGGTTAAAATTAGTTGATGGAGTTTTCTCTTTTTTTCTCATTCACTTTTCTTGTTGAGGAGAAGAGTAATAAGTGATTGATGATATCATCCCTAATGATGTTTACACGAGAAAAGAAACTAGTAACCGATGGATTTAAATTTGTTAAAATTTAATTAAAAGGTTCAAAACTCAGTCACATTAAAAGGAAAAACTAGTACTATATTGTTTATTTTTCTCGTCTTTTTTTTTTATTTCTCACTCGGTGTTTATCCACATCAGTATCCAACAAATTAAATTCGCATTCACACTGAAAATTTTCATATTAGGGGTTAAATTACTTCCTAACAAAGGTGACTCCCTTCTCAGGACTCAAACTTGAAACATCTGGTTAAGAATAAAAGAATTTTTAACGTTCTACCACAACGGTTATATGTTGTTTATTCTTTGCTCTTAGTATTTTTACTGTCTTCTTGATTTCAACTTACAAACATGAACATATCGAGGACTTCGTTAAATTTTTATTGAAAGATTCGATTTAGCCAAAAAAAAAAAAAAAGATATATAAGCTGTTTACTCTTTGCTCTTAGATCATTCTTTTTTTTTAAATCTTACAAACGTTGAATATATCCATCTATGCATGTTTTCTTAATAAAATGAAGAATAAAATGTATACAAACTATAAAGTTGTATCGGGTGGCAAGAGCTTAACTTTTTTTTATGTACAAAGAGGAAATTTGCACATCTGTGTGGTGCTTGCACCTCTATAATTAGCACAATAATTTATTATATAAGTAAAATCAAATTCTTAAACTTTATTGAAAATTTCCTTTTTAATTAAATCAAGCGATTTAAGTGAGAATTGATGAAGGGTGTTACCATGGTAACTTTTTCAAGTTGAGAAAGAGTTACAGTGACTTGAAATAATTAAACTTTGTTTTAACCTATGTTTTAAAAAGCGGAATTGGGACTCTCCCAAGACTCGCTCCGGGGCGAAGCACTCATAAAATGCCCCTGGACTTATGTGTGGGTCTTAGTTCCGTGAGACTTACGCCTCGGCCATCGGGGCTTACGCTCCGGACACGCCCAACGCCCAACGTACTAGGCTCACCTATAATAGAACTTTATGCAATTGTATGTAATTAACCTTGTAAATTCTTAAATTTTCTTAATAAATCGTTGACTATTCAAAATTACTTTTTTCTTAATCATAAATCATTATGTTGAGAGTATTTTATGTCATAATTAAAATAAAAATTATTACACATTATCCACTAAGAATGCTATGATAGTTAATATTAAATAAATATTTCATTAAAAAGTATTTATTTACTAACTTTGGTTATGTCTTTACTATATAATAGTCCATAATTTTTTTATAATTATTTTTTTAAATATTATTTTTTTCACGTTTACGAGATACAATACTTATTAATTTAATAAGTCGGTATTAGTTAGTAACTATTTACAAATAATTAGTTATTATGGTATTGTATGGTAAATTATGTGTCATTTTATTAACTTGTTGAAATTTAAAAATAAATTATGCTAGAGAATCATCTTTAAATTGTGAATTATATTTTTATATAAATTAGTTCCAAATAGAAAGCATATTAATAAAAGTAGTATTTTAAGAAAATATCAAATTATAATATCGAAATTCTTTCAAGATTCATTACTCCTTAAGAGATACATATAAGATTTCATATTAAATGCATTACTTTTGATGTTTGAGTTGTAGCGACGCTGCAGCTAATTCGCATATTATGATATATGTCATACTTTTCATGTTATTCATAGTTGAATTATAAATTATAAATATTTTAAATAGATTATTTGTTATAATTTTATGGTTTTTATATATTTTTTTTATAATTATTTTTTATTTTATACTATTTTAAAATTCTTGAATTAGTAAAGATCCGTGAGACTTACGCCCCATATCTCAAGGCTTATACCTCGTCTCGTGAGAGGTAAAATGCCTCGCCTCACGCCCCGCCTATTAAAATATTAGTTATAACTATCATTGCTAAATGCCAAAAGCAAACCTTGCTAGTCAATTTTGTAACCGAAAACACAGTTGGAGTATTGGAATTAAGTGTAATAATCACGTAAAGACAAATGAGAGCTATTACTCTTTTTTTTTTTTTTTTTTATAGAAACTGCATGCACAAAACTACAAAACCTACCCAAAGAGTTTAGCGGTTACACGCTTATCACGAGCGGAATTAGAGTATTATAAGCAAAAACTATTCCTCCATTCCAGTTTACGTGAACATATTTGACTGGACACGAAATTTAAGAAAAAATGAAGACCTTTGAAATTTATGGTCCTAAACAAGTTAAAAAGGGACCCACAGTGTTTGTGTGGTTATAAAAGCTTCTTATTAAGGTTAAAATTGTAAGTTTAAACTAAATTGTTTCCAAATTTAGAAAGGGTTCATTCTTTTTGGAACGGACCAAAAAGGAATAGGTTCACATAAACTGAAACGGGGAAAGTAGCAGTTTTGCTTAGACCGAGCATATATATATATATAATAAAAGCCACCAATAAAAAATGTGGATTGAGGGGTGAGTATTCCTTTATTCTTAAACTAAGAATTTGGAATCAAGCCTTGAATATGGAGTTTGTCTTTATCTAAAAACGTTGTATCCCCTAATATGGGATTTTACGGCAAGAATCCAAATTTAATCGGTCTCAACCCAAATGATAGATGATTAATGGCCAAAAGTGTATAATTTTGAGTATATTTTCATCTCATTTATCGTGTGAATTGCGAAAAATTACATGATATTTGAAATGAATTATACTCATTGTGTATTTCTTATTTGCTGGCGTGAGTGTCACGATCCAGATTTTCCACCCTCGGGGGTCGTGATGGCGCCTACTCGTAGAAGCTAGGCAATCTACACATTTAGAATCCATAAATTCTTTTGTTTAAAATCTATTTTTACCAATTTAATTAATAATAAATAAATAATTAAACAACAACGAAATTCGTAATTTAGCGGAAGACTTAAACGAAATAAACCAAGATAATAAGAAAAATCCACATATAGCTCTACCCAAAACTGGGGTCACAACATTCACGGTCTATCTAAGAGGGATACAAACAAATGTCTGAAACAAGGAAATGAAATCTGTCTCGAATACAAGTGGAAACAGTGCATCAAAATAGGTAGAAGAGATGTCAGGTCTGCGGACGCCTGCAGGACTACCTCGGGATCTCGTGGACTGAAGGCTGGCTCCCGAACTACTGATGTGCACCGTATACTGCTCTGGTACCTGTATCTGTGCAAAAGAGCATAGAGTGTCTTATCAGCACAACCGACCCCATGTGCTAGTAAGTGCCTAGCCTAACCCCGGCGAAGTAGTGACGAGGCTAGACCGGACTACCACATAAACCTGTGCAGTCATATATACATATACAACAGAATCGAGATGCAGAGATAACTAATCATTATGAGAGGGGTAGCATGCTATGTGAAAGTAACAATTCCAAGTAAAGGTCATCCAGTAACAAAGGAAACTACACAACTCAGACATCAATAAATAATCAGAAAGCAGCAAGTGCACGGTATCATCTTTCGTGCTTTTACTCTCATCCTCACCAAGCAATGATATTATAAAACGTGCACGGCATCACCCTTCGTGCTTTTACTCTCTTTCCTCACATATAATCAATAGAATCGGCACATAATGGTACATCGTACGGTACGGTATCACCCTTCGTGTTGTACACTCTTTCCTCACAACTAAAAAATAATGCGTGGTATCACCCTTCGTTCTTTAACACTCACCCAAATAACAATCACAAGCAAGGGGCAAGGAAATAAACAAAATAATAATAGGAATCCCGGCAAGGGAACACAATTAAATAATTAAATCTTGGCAAGGGAACAATATCAATAATTTCAACGTCCCGGCAATGAAAAATAATCAATAAGCAACAATATCCCGGCAATGGAACATTTTAAATACTCTTTCTCTTTCTTTCACTTTTATTTCATATCTCACTTTACCACTTGATCCAATGCTCCAAAAGGTTCAATCATTTCACATACTGTCACAATTATAATATAACTTGAGCCAATGTTCCTCGATGTTCATAGTTCACAATTTCCTTTCACAAGCTTTTCACAACAAATAGG
Organism: Nicotiana glauca; assembly: GCA_026770625.1. Taxonomy (NCBI): domain Eukaryota; kingdom Viridiplantae; phylum Streptophyta; class Magnoliopsida; order Solanales; family Solanaceae; genus Nicotiana; species Nicotiana glauca. The sequence continues at coordinate 226,566 of MU669687.1, forward strand.
AATCATCACCAAAGCAAGAGGAATACAACGAAATCAAGATATTCACAATTTAAAGACTCATGGTTATGCTATACACAAACATATAGATACTCGTTACCATGCCTATACGTCGTACTCGACAATTACCACATAGCAAATAGTACTCAACTCCTAATCCCTCAAGCTAAGGTTAGACCAAACAATTACCTCAAACTTCCACGGTCAATTCAATCCTCGATAACCGCCTTTCCTTTCGAATTCGGCTCCACTTCAATTGTATCTATACATAAATAACTTCAATACATCAATAATGCTAAACAATGCGAACACAATGCCTAATTATAGCTTTTTCATCATTTTTTCCAAAAACTCAAAAATCGACCCCGGGCCCGCTTGGTCAAAACACGAGGTTCAGACCAAAATCAAATCACACATTCACCCACGAGTCCGAATATATAATTTATTTTCAAATTCGACCCCAAAACGAGGTCTAAATCAAGAAAAATTAAAAAATCCCTAACTCTACCTAAATGCCTAATTTTCTACCCCTTAATCACATGTTTTAGGCCTACAAATTCATTAGATGTTGGTAAAAAATGGAAGAAAACGAGTTGGAAGAAAACGACCCGGATTTCCCAACCTTAAGAGTCGTAATGGTGCCTACTCATAGAAGCTAGGCAAGCCATACATTTAGAATCCATAAATGCTTTTGTTTAAAATCCATTTTTATCAATTTAATTAATAGAAAATAAATAATTAAACAACGGCGGAATTCGTAATTTAGCGAAAGACTTAAACGAAATAAACCAAGATAATAAGGAAAATTCACATATTCCTCTACCCAGAACTGGTGTCACAATATTCACGAACTATCTAAGAGTGCTACACATGAATGTCTGAAACAAGGAAATGAAATTTGTCTCGAATACACGAGGAAACAGTGCATCAAAATAGATAAAAGAGATATCGGGCCTACAAACGCCTGCAGGACTACCTCGGGATCTCGTGGCTCCCGAACTACTGCTGTGCACAATATACTGCTCTGGTACCTAGATCTATGCAAAAGAGCACAGAGTCTAGTATCAGCACAACCGACCCCATGCGCTGGTAAGTGCCTAGCCTAACCCTGGCGAAGTAGTGACTAGGCTAGACTGGACTACCACATAAACATGTGCAGTTATATATACATATACAGTGAAATCGAGATACAGAGATAACTAATCATTATGGGAGGGGGAGCATGCTATGGGAAAAGTAACAATTCCAAGTAAAGGTCATCCCGAAGTAAAGCAAACTACAAATCTCATACATCAATAAAGAATCAGAAAGCAGCAAGTGCACGGCATCACCCTTCGTGCTTTTACTCTTTTTCCTCACATATAATCAATAGAATCAGCATGGAATGGTACATCATGCGGCACGACATCAGCCTTCGTGCTTTACACTCTTTCCTCACAATAAACAAATAACACACAGCATTAGCCTTCGTGCTTTACACTCTTTTCTCACAATAAACAAACAACGCACGGCATCACCCTTCGTGTTTTAACACTCATCCTAACCCAAACAACAATCATAAGCAAGGGACAAGGGAATAAACAAAATAATAATAGGAATCCCGGCAAATGAACACAATTAAACAATCAAATCCCGGCAATGGAAAAATATCAATAATCTCAACGTCCCGGCAAGGGAAAATAATCAATAAGCAACAATATCCCGGCAAGGGAATAATTTAAATACTCTTTCTCTTTCTTTCACTTTTATTTCATATCTCACTTTACCACTTGAGTCAATGCTCCAAAGGGTTCAATCATTTCATACACTTTCACAATTGTAATATAACTTGATCCAATGCTCCTCAATGTTCATAGTTCACAAATTCCTTTCACAAGCTTTTCACAACAAATAGGAATCATCACCAAGGCAAGAGGAATACAAGAAAATCAAGATATTCACAATTTAAAGACTCACGGTCATGATAGACACCTACATATAGATACTCGTCACCATGACTATATGTCGTACTCGACAATTACCACATAGCAAATAGGACTCAACTCCTAATCCCTCAAGCTAAGGTTACACCAAACATTTACCTCAAACTTCCATGGCCAATTCAACCCTCAATAACCGCCTTTCCTTTCAAATTCGGCTCCAATTCAATTGCATCTATACATAAATGACTTCAATACATCAATAAATGCTAAACAATGCGAACCCAATGCCTAATTATAGCTTTTCCATCATTTTCCCCAAAAACTCAAAAATTAACCCTAGGCCCGCTTGGTTAAAATACGAGGTTCGGACCAAAATCAAATTACCCATTCACCCACGAGCCTGAATATATAATTTGTTTTCAAATTTGACCCCAAAATGAGGTCTAAATCAAGAAAAATCAAAAAATCCCTAACTCTACCCAAATCCCTAATTTTCTACTCTTAATCACATATTTTAGGCATAGAAATTTATTAGATGTTGGTGAAAATGGAAGAAAACGAGTTGGAGATTACTTACCCAAGAAGTTATGGGGAGAAAATTCTTCACAAATCGCCCTAGAGCTTTGGAGAAGAAGGAAATTTGGAAATTTTGTAAAAATCCCGTAAGGGTTCTGTTTTGGGTTCGCAGCTGACGCACGCATTCGCGATGAGTCATACCTACAGGACTTCGCATTCATGTACAGTGGCTCGCGTTCACGGAGAGTAATTCTCCTGGAGCCTCGCGTTCGCATAGAACAACTGGTGACCCCTTCCCCATGTACCCTACGTATTCGCGAGTGATGGATCGCATTCGCGAAAGGTCTCCCCCTTGAGCTTCGCGTTCGCGACCCAATTCACGCGTTCGTGTTGAAGAAACTGGGCACCTGGGATCTTTGCCTTACGTGTTTTCGAGTGATTCCACGTGAACGCGAAGGGTAAAATGTATGGGCACTAATAGCAGAAAACCTGCAATACTTCTTAAGCCAAAAACCATTCTGAAACACCTTTGAAACACTCTCGAGCCCTCAGGGCTCCCAACCAAACACATTCTCTAACTCAACAACATCATATGAACTTATCTGTGCGATCAATTCACCTAAATAACCTCAAAAACAAAGAATCAAACCTCAAAATCAAGAATTTTTCTCAAACTTCATCAAGTTTCAAATTTAGACATCCGATTTTAACCAAACTTTACAGGAAGGACTTAAAACATATATATGACCTGTACCGGGCGCCAGAACCAAAATACGGGCCCGATACCATCACTTTCTAATCAAATTTCATTTCTAATTTTCTTAAACATTTCACAAAAAAAAATTTCCTTTAAAAATTCATTCTCGGGCTCGAGACCTCGGAATTTGATTTCGGGCATATAAGTCCCATATTTTCCTGCGGACCCTCCGGGACCGTTAAATCACGGGACCGGGTCTGTTTACCCTAAATGTTGACCAAAGTGAAATTATTCATTTTCACATCAAAACTTAGCATTTTTCATATAATTTCATATTTAAGCTTTCCGGTTACGCGCCTGGACTGTGCACGTAAATCAAGGCAACTCTAAACGAGGTTTTCAAGGCCTCGGGGACACAAAACTCAATTAAAAATAGGTGATGACCCTTTGTGTCATCACCTTGAGCTTGAATGATATTGGAGCAAAAGAAATCAAATTATTGCAAAAAAGAGAAAATATTATAGAATTGGGAGCTCGTCTATTCTCGTGTGTAGCATGAAAACTGACGCAAAAAAGGGGAAAGGTGAAGGCACAAAACAGCGAAGCGAAGCAAAGGCACGGTTCGCTTAGCGAAATGGAAAAATTTCAAAAGCTGAATTCGCATTAAAGTTCATGCGTTGCGTGAAGGCAAACACGGATTAAAACTTCTCCCATCCGAAGTTGGATTGAAAAATTCTGCCCCTCATCAACCCTAAGTGATAAAAATACATTCTGAAACAAAAATTTTTGAGGAGGAGACAAAATGTTGGGTTTACACAACACTTTGGAGGCAAGAACACACTTGGAGCAATTTGAGAGGAGGAGACACCACGTTTTCCCCTCTTTCTTCCTCTATTTTCATTATTGGTTATGAATTTTAGTATTGTAGTGTTGTATACTATTATGAATAGATAATTTGTTATCTAGTATTTTGATTAAACCTTTTAGAGGACGAACTCTTGTTAAGTTTTGACGTTTTATAATTCAATATCGCACAAGAGAGGGGTGATTTGTGTGGTGACCAATTTTTCACTTAAGTTGTTTATGGAAGGACCCGGTTCTTCTAAGTGTTCCTTAACCTACTATTGCAAAGATAGTAAATGCGGAAAGTAAAGAACACAAGTATTTTATGTGGAAAACACCTGGCTCAAAAAGTAAAAAAACCACAACTTACTTTCCAGTAGGATTTTCCCAAACTCTCCACAAAAATCACTTAACCAAACTCTTTTGTAAACCTAGGACTAACTCTAATCCCGTTGTAGCACACAACCTCAATTGTTGCAATAAGTTCAAGTTAACTCTAACTTGAAAAGTCTGAGTACCTAATACAATTGCCTTTAGATAAAGCTGAAAGGTACAATATGAAATCACATACTACAATTGAACTAGAATAAAAGGCAGACACTTGGAACTGGTTCTTCTATCTGGTTCAAGTAGCTTCAGGTTTGCACGCTTGAATCACACACGAACTGCTTGCAAAATTGCCTTGCTATTTTGCTCTCAATTTACGTTTAGCTTCTGCTTATGTGTGTTACCTGTAAAAAAAAGAGCAACATTGATATTTATAGAGTTGGTAAATAGATATTGACTAAAATTTTGATGCTACTCTTCCTTGGTGGAGGAGTTCTAGTTGATCTCAACCTCTAACTCCTTCCATTTCTTAAACCATGTTCTCTTTGAGTAAGGAGTCCTTCTCCTTATCCAATATGCACCCTTTTCGATCGAGATCAGGAAATATTACTTCTTTCAAGTTAAGTTTATCTCCTTTAGGTGCATCTCACATGCTTAAGTCTATCTGTATTAGTGCTCCACTAGGATGGACCTAGCTCATGTATGAGTTCCTTTATCAGTCTTTAAAACTAACCTTTACTTGCGCCAACAAATACCCCCTTTTTGATGATGACAAACTTTCATACACTTAAGTCCTACCAGAACTCAGATTAACGTCAATGTAATGTTAGAATTTTTTTCTCACTATCATCAAGGACTAGGTTCATTAGGTTATAAACATCACTATTCAGAATATAAAGAACAATGTATTTTTCTACTTTTGACATCAACGAAAAGTTGTATAAACAAAGTGTGATTCCCATATTTTAAAAATTACTCATGGCCACTGGGAAACTGCAAATGCATTCATAGATTAATCATCAGTAATCAACTACACATTCAAACTATCAAGGAAAAAGAAACAGTTAACAAGAGCAAAAGCATCAACTTCATTGATACAGAATATTGTCACACCTCCTTTTTTTTAAACACTACTATACCCGTGAAGGCGTAGAGGAGTTTTTCCAATTTAAGGACAGTCGGAACGGGATTAGTTATTTAAAATTTTTAGAGTCGCCACTTGAGAGTATAATGGTGTCCCAAGTCATCGGTTTAATTCCGAACCGAGGAAAGTTTGACTCTGTTACAGTCTGCGAACTAGAAATCCGGATAAGGAATTCTGTTAACTCGAGAGAAGGTGTTAGGCACTCCCGAATTCTGTGATTCTAGCACGGTCGCTCAACTGTTTTATTTGCTTTTATCTGATTTCAATTATATATTTTAATTAGGTGCATTAGTGTTCCGCTTTTCAATTTTTAAAGAATTTCAACGTCGTGAAAATGCATTCCCTAACCACACCGTTCCAGTACGCCTGTGGCTTTAGATATATTTCAACTTCGTTGAGAGTAGGATTTAGGTCACATAAATGTGCACCCATACTTGAGAATGTATATTAAAATTATGCCTAAGATATCTACGTCTTATTACATTGGGAAAGACCGTGAAATTAGCTAAACGGTCCTTCCGAATCTAAAAATTTTATAGCAATTATTTGAGGGCCCCGTGCATTTTGTCTTCTAACGAGGTTCATCTCATTTTATTTTTTTTTTAAGGTCAACCTATAGTGTACTATGTTTTCTATCGTTGTTTTTGCCTTGACTAATGCTATCTGATTATGAATTAATATTAATATGCCCAGGCCTTCATACGATTTGGGCCTGGACATTAGTCCAGCAAAGGGTAATGCACAACTGTGCATAAGGCTCATCTTAGCCCAACTCATGTACACTGATTTGATCATGTGAGCATCAAGGGCAATGATTATTGATTCGGGGCCTTTTTGCCCGATTAGGCCCAAATTAAAGACAAAATCAGAAGAATTGTCTTTAAACATGGTCGTTAAACTATTAATCTACACATAAAGCTTTTAATAGCACATGATCAAAAATTTCCAATGGGCAATAGTATAGCATTTCTATTCATGTATTACGGTTACGAATTCGTTCAAGTTTTGACACTTCTGTTGTTAAACAACTTATATATTAACTATCCTAATGTACTAATTTGTGATATTGTTTATCAGTGGGAATACTACTCATTTAGATGCAGAATTGTATTATCGTTATACTCGACCAGAAACGTTAAACTAAATCTACAGTTAACATATTCGAATTAAGTCCTGAATTTCATTCATATTTCGAATTCCTTTTTCACATCATTCTACTGAACTTTAACGTGAATTTATAACCAAACTAATTTAAACAATTCAGTGCCATAAACGAAATTTAAATCTATCTGTTTCATTCTTTTTCTCATTAATAACAATTGATACAGAACTTAAGCTAACAAAAGCATTTCAACATTTTGTATTACGCTTCTGGTTTAGAAAAAGATGAGGTTCTAAAAAATTGATCAACTAGGCTTTAACTAATTTATACTGATAACCTATGTAGCTTGTTTTCTATTTACCTACTTCATGCAATTTCTATGTGATATCTAAGCTAACTAAAGAAATATAAGTGCCAATTCAAAGTCCATACAGTCCATATTATACATAAGATCCTAACAAATTACATATGTCTATAGCATGAACAAAATTGAAATCTAACAAAATTAAACTAATAGTTTTATACCTTCAAATGTTTTGGTTACATCTTCGAAAGTTCAGAATTGTACCTGGACAAAAATGAGACAAACTCAATGAGTCTAAGGCAGAAATAGAGGAAGGAGGATCAGCAATAACAAGACTCCAGCAACAATAAACTAGCAGATTCACAGCAAGTGCGCAGTAACCAGATTTGATATCAAAGCCTCAATATAACCAAACAGCTTCTCAGGGAATAACCACAACAATACACAGCATCAGCAAACCAATTCAGATCAAATAACCACAGAGCAACAGACGAAATACCAAAACTCAGGAGAATTTTCAAATTAAACTCGAACCATAATCCATGGACAGTAGTATTAGAGAATTTCCTAAGGAATGAAACTAGGAGATTTGAATTTCTCAGAAATTAGAAGGATTTTCGGAATATTTTCTCTTTCAAACGTTTCGAACCAGAACTTCAAGACTTTCCAGAAAAAAAATCTCAATTGTGTAAAAAAAAACTCTCTCAAATTCTGCACCTTCCAACCTTTTTATTATGGCCTAAGA